>JAVJIF010018539.1:0-111733 GCA_038442645.1 Agave tequilana
CGCCTGTGATTGCCTCCTTGCCTCAAATTTTTCCCTCCAATGGAAGGGAACCCAGCCCCTCTGTTTTGGTTCAATGGGGGGTGCTCCAATCCAAGGGCACCTGCGGGCCCCTTGCCTTCAAATCAAGGCCGCCAAAGGCCTTGCCTGCTCTGTCCTGTGCGCAGAGAGAGGGGCAGCCTCTCTCTGTTTTGCCTTTTTCTTTTTTTTTTTCTTTTTAATCTGGGGCTTGGGCGGCTGTCTTCTCTCCTTTCTTTTTTTTTTTTTTTTGATGATGGAGGAGTTGAATCAATCAAAATCAAACAAGAACAGAAATAACAATGTGGAGAGAAAAAAATTGAAAGCCTCAAATTCTCAGATCTAAAAAAAATGTACGTATAAGTGAAAAGAAGAACTCCTCCTCAAAAACCTAGCCTTGGCTATTTATAGGCTTAGGGTTTTGATTATTTTACATAAAAGTCCCCAATATTTGTTTAATTATACAGAAAAGCTATCAATGTCAAATTGCACTAAAACCCCTGAATTTTATAAAATTGCGTTTTTTTGTTCCAAGTGACTTCCAACTTCTCCGAATTGACTGTAGATTTATCTGATGTTTGTTTTGAGCATGTAGAGCAGCACCAGTGCAAAACATCCCATCTCGCTTTCAGTCTCCTGTTGCACATCTTACAGTCTCCAGAGCACGCTTTTGTGGTCCAATTTCCTTTTGATAGCTCACTCTGTAAAACACCACTAAAATGCCCGAGCAGTATTATTTATAGACAAATGATAGATAAATATGGGCATGAAAATGTGACAAAATCGTGCTGATCAAGTATTGACAAGTGAAGTTTGAGATTGTCAGAGGTGTAGTATTAACTTGACAAGAATTGGTTTGCGATATGAGCAATTTTGAGGACTTGTCATTCTATTGATGAGAATTGCCAAGTGGAGTTTGGAATGTCAAAGGAGTAGTGTTAACTTGATAAGAATTGATTTGCATAGGAGCAATTTTGAGGACTTGTCATTTTATTGATGAGAATTAACAAGTGGAATTTAAAATGTCAGATGTGTAGTGTTAACTTGAAAAGAATAGTTTACGATAGGAGCAATTTTGAGAACTTGTCATTCTATTAATGAGAATTAACAAGTGAAGTTTGGGATTGTCAGAGGTGTGCTATTAACTTGAAAATTTTGAAGACTTATGACTCCATGTAGGGGAGCGACAAGTGAAAGTTCGTACTCACTGGGGAGTATCGAAACTTTTCATTGTTAGAGGTGTAATGTTAACATAGTAGTGATTGAGTCTGTGGACCAACCACTCTATGAAAGAGAATTGGTAGGGGACTTTAGTGGAAAATAAAATAAATTTTCAGAAATGTAATATTAATGTGATAATCATTGATGGGAGGTTCGACGTTAGAGGTGTAATATTAACTTGACTGAATCTGTTAGGAATCTGGAAATCTAGCTTGTCAGAGTTTACTATTAACGTGACTAGTCCCAGCTCGTTTCATTGGAGAAAATGAACACAGGTATTTTTTGTGGCCCTACCATTCTGTGGAAGAGAATTAGTAGGAGATTTTGGAGGAGAGGATGGGACCAAGTCCCAGAGGATTTTTTGCAAATCCTTAGCTATTAACGGACTTGGTGTGCCCTTACCACTACCGTTTGAGTTGGGCTAGTCATGTTATTTCCCTCAGCATGATGAGTTATCGAAGACTTATGTTGGACTTAGAAGCCAACATTTTCCTCTATCCTTAACCGTCGGAGGCGTCGATTGTCCATAAGTACATCAGAGAAGAGTAACAAGGCTAAAACTGAAGTCTTGCATTTTGTTTCTTCTTTAATATTTACATCATGCATCATGATGTAACTGGCCCTTGATCGGCTCGACACTGATCGATCGTGATATGATCCAGTGAAGGAAGAAAGAAGCTTTTCTTTGGCGTTCTTTCAAATATCTTGGATCTGGAGTTTTGATCAGAGGTGTAGTATTAATCTGATCAGGAGAAGAATGTTATTAAGGATAGTATTTCTTCAAGAATTTGTCGTTGATTGGCATCATGAGCATATCACCATCTGGGGTTATAAGGCGATATGCTCCATTTGAGTAGACTGACCCACTACAAATGGTCCTTCCCATTTAGGCTGAAATTTTCCTTTAGTCTTATGCGCCATCACTATGAATCTTCTGACGGCTAAGACAAGGTTGCCTTTCTTGAAAGTCTGCACCTTGACTTTCTTGTTAAAGGCTCTAGTAATTGAGCTTAATTTGCTGTTGAGTTTGCAGGCGTTTATCGTCCAAAGCCTCCAACTCTTGGAGTCGCAGTTGATGCTTCTCCTCATTTGTCATCTTTGCTGTCAAGGCGACGCGTAGAGATGGGATCTGGATTTCTAATAGGAGTACAGCTTCACACCCATATACCAAAGAAAATGGTGTAGCTTTCGTCGGGGTTCGAACCGTCATGCGATAAGCCCATAAGCATTCACCTAATTTGTCGTCCCACTCACGTTGGCTTTTCGAGACGAATATCTTGAGAAGTTTTTCAATAGTCTTGTTGAAAGCTTCTGCAAGGCAGTTAGTGGCTGGATAGTATGCTGTTAAAGACACACTCTGGATTTTGAACTTATTACAGAACCTCTGAAAGGCTTGGCTGACGAACTGGGGCCTATTATCATGGACAATTCATCGTGGCACACCAAAGCGGTAAATAACGTGATGCTTAACGAATTTGATCACGTCAGATGTCTTCACCTCCATCAAGGGAATAGCTTCAGCTCATTTAGAGAAGTAATCGGTTATGGTTAGGATGAACCAATGTCCTTTGGATGAAAGTGGGCTTATGGGGCCAACCACGTCCATTCCCCACATCTCAAATGGCCAAGAAGAAGTTGTAGGGTGGAGATGTTCTGGTGCTTGATGGATGAAGTCACCATGGACCTGATAGGCGGCATAAGCAATGGCGTCAGAGATCATCTTTGGTTAATAATACCCCAGTCTTTAGAGTCGATCTTCAAGCTTCGGATCAGGCTAATGAGCTCCACACATGTCGTCATGCGTTTCTTTGAGTACTTCCTGTGCCTCCTTCTGTGATAGGCAGCGGAGGAGGATCCCGTCATGCGATCGGCGATACAGAGTTCTTGTGATCGCATTGTAGTAGAATTTAGGGGCTTTTCTTCTAATGGCAGCCGCCTCTTTGGGGTTATCGGGAAGGATGTCGTACAATACATAGTCGATGTACGGAAATTGCCAGTCCCTGAGTTCTGGACCTATTGAAATCTCTAGAGCTTCTTTGACTTGATGGTATCCTGCCAGCTTTTGGTGATCTTCAAAAACAAATCTTAGGCAATACAGGTCATGGCTGTAGACGAGTATTTTCTCTACTACTTTGGTAGGAAGAGCCAATGAAGCAGCGAGAGATGCCAATGCATCTGCATGCGCATTTTACTGGCGAGGTACATGGTTGATGTAAAAGTTTCTGAACCTCTTAGCCATGTAAATAGTAGCTTTATAATAGGGTACTAAGTCTTCATATCTGACTTTGTACTCCTCACAAACTTGATTAACGATGAGCTTTGAATCACCGTATGCTTCAAAATTTTTAATGCCAATCTCATCGGTGATTTGCATCCCGATCAAGAGAGCATTGTATTGTTCTATATTGTTGGAACATGGCTCGGTTAATGAGAATGCGCGAGGGATTACATAGTTCTGTGGGGGAGAGAAGAACTATCCCTACTCCTGTTACGACATTCCCTCGCGGGCCTGTTCTTGATGCACCATCGAAGAAGAGTTGCCACACTTGTCCTTCGAAAGATGTCTAAGTCAAACAAACTTCAGCGACCTCGTCTGGAAGATCTTCATAAAGTTTGCTTGCTTTTGATCTGGATGCTCAGCCAGGAAATCTGTCACCGTCTGTCCCTTCACGGCTTTTTACGGTAGGAATTGCATCTGATATTGGGAGAGCAATATGGCCCATTTCGCCAGTCGACCATTCAGTGACGATGGCTTTATCATAAGCAACCTTAAAGGATTGACTTTTGATATGACATGTATAGTTTGGCCCACCAAGTAGTGTCGCATTTTCTGAACGACGAATAACAACGGTAAACATTTCTTTTCGATCGGGTTGTACCGATGTTCGGCTCCGTTTATAGTTCTACTCAGATAGCAGATTGCCTACTCGTGTCCCTAATCATTATTTTGGGCTAGCAAATCTCCTAAGGAATGGTTCATCGTCCGAACGTATATCAAGAAGGATTTTCCTGACACCAGAGCTGTAAGGACAGGTGGTTGCGTAAGGTATCGTTTGATTTCCTCGAACGCTTGTTGGCAAGCATCGTCCCAAATGAATGAAACACCCTTCTGAAAACACCTAGAGGGGGGTGAATAGGTGATATGGCTAATCTATAAACTAAATGCGCTAAATGCGGAAGCTTAAAAATAATTTGCAACACACTTAGTACAACTCACAAGTGTAGCCGAATTCCCCGTGAAGGGCTCTGGACTAACTCCTCTTGATTCCCCTAGATATGCGTTGAGGTGCTATATGAAGCTCTTGTGGTTAAGTACAAGTGAGGCACACACAACAAACCAAGCATATAATATAAATAGGCAATATGACTATATGCAAGGCACAAATGCAAGCAATAAGATATGAATGAATGAATGATGCTTTGCACAAATAAAAGAGAGAGTTAGAGAGACAATGGATCAAACGCAAACACAAAGATATGTTTCGAGGTTCGAGCCCCTAGCTCTACGTCCCCGCCTTCACCGAGAAGGATTTCCAATCCACTATAGGAGTACCGAACTCCTCTCTCAACCTTACAATGCCACCGAGGCAATACAACTACAATCCACCTCTACCGAAGAGGGATAAGGCCCGTAGCCAATACAAAGAACATGATCATGAAAGATAGACAATGAGCTCAATATTCCTTAAACATGAAAATCATTAAAACTTATTTAATCTTCAAGGTATATGTATGTCTTATACAAACTAAAGTATACATACATATCCAAACACAACGAGTCCACAAAGATATATGCATGAAGGCACGAGGCTCAAAAGGATGTATATGTATAACAATAATTTGGATAAAATAGACATATACATGAAGTTTAAACATAAAAACATGAAAACATGAATAACTAAATTTTTATTAAAACAAATTTCATTTCAAGGTATATGTATGATTTGTCAACACAAAAAGTATACATACATATCCCCAAACACAATTGAGTCCATAAATAAAGATTTGCATGAAAAGCAAATGACTCAAGGGGTATACATGTATATCTTAAAGTTTGGCAAAATAAACATATACATGAAATGAAAATTCATAAAACAAATCTAAAAATAGGAATACAAGTTTAAAATGTATGAATCATCAAAACTAGACTATACTAGCACATCTAATGTGTACAAATAAGTATTCAAGCACAAACATATATAAATTTATTTGTGCTCACTATATGCACAAGTATATACCTAGTTTTAATAAAAACTAACATTTAACATATATTCAAAACATGAAGCATCAAAACAAGATAAAAATCAACATGGTAAACATAAACATGATTATTATGGTAATCCACATGTTATTAAAGCTATGATAAAAAATGATAGCTAAACAAAGGTGAGAACACAAAATAATAGTCCATTTTAAACATGGGTGTCTCAAAGGGCTATACATGCATGTCAAGGATCTAATAAACATGGCATTTTCATAATAATCTAAAAACAATGAAACATGCTAGAATGAATAGAATGAAAAGCAAGTAAACAAAAATAAGGAGTTAGGAATCGTTATCACAAAACCTAGAAGGCAACTCTCCTTGTCTCCAAAACATGGTGGTCCTCTCCACCAAACTTCCCTTGAAAGTGATGCATCCAATTGATTTCCATGAAGCTCGGAACGCATCCACTCCAAGGTACGGCTACTCTCACGTCATGTGAGAGCCCACACCTACATAATAAACAAGAGGGGTGGTCTTTGGTACCCACAACTTTTTGGGTCCATGGGGTTAGTACTTTCTCTAACCCAAATATATCTATTTGCTAAATTTGAAGTATGTAATCTATCATAACAAAATTTAGCAAGGTGGCCCTTACGTCCACAATGTGTACAAGTGTACACATGAGCATACATGTGATGGGTGTGTCCGTGAGGAGCATGTGTATGCCGTGGGGGTGTGCATGAAAAGATGGAACTTATTTCTTTCGAAACAAAGATTCCAAACGTATAACCCACTACACATTGGCTCAAAATGGAGCCCAAACAATCAACACTCTTGTTAAGAATGGATATATCATTGTTAATCAAAGAAGAAGTGTGGCATGCAATAGGTGAAGTGTGTGATACTACCCTAGCATGGCAAACATGAGAAGCAATATCATTTTTCAAAGACTTATTTTTATTTAAACAAATATCTAATTCTTTGGAAATAAAATCAATTTCTCTTTTTAAAGAATCATTTTCTTTTAAAACAAAATCTAATTTTGAAGATAAAGCCTCATTTTCTTCAACACATCGTGGCAATCATTTCTAGATTTAAAACTTTATTTTTCTTTAGAGCAAATCTAGTTGAGATCTTAATGAATCCCTTTCATTATAGACCTCAACCCTCTCTTGCCAAACAATGTCAAGTCTAGAATGCAAATTCTTATTTTCTTTAACAATTCCTAGACTTTTCTTTTTCAAAACCTTATATTTTTCAATTAATTTTTCATACACAATAGATAGTTCTTCATATAAAGCATGGGGATCAACATAATCATTAGAAGAACTAGCATCATCATCATCATTATCTAGTTGAGATTCCGATTGTACCTTATGGGAGTCATTCCCTTGGATCATGTAGCATTGAGACTCGGATTCTCCACTAGACTCCTCCAGTTGGATAGGCAATTAAAGCTTGGAGGTGGTGGTGGTTGTCAAGATATTCCACACTGCAAAGGCAGAATCAATATTAGAAACAAGTAAAAGATGCTCTTGAAAGCGTGCTTCTAATGGCCTCAAGGGCTTGTGCATTGGCCCCTATATGCTTGCTATCACTAAGGTAGGATTCCTTGATAATGGCAAGGTGAACCTTATATCCTAGGGCTTGTAGGTAAATGGACATCTTAGTCTTCCAAACAAGAATGTTGGAAGGGTCAAACATAGGTGGGGTCATGAAGTCCATGGGTCCAAACTATATGTGTGCAAGCAAACAAATATGCAAATGCAAATGTAGATTAGCAAACAAGGGATCTCACTCCTAAGATGTTAAGCCTAAGTATCAGGAGCGTAGGCTCTGATACCAATTGAAAACACCTAGAGAGGGGTGAATAGGTGATATGGCTAATCTATAAACTAAATGCGCTAAATGCGGAAGCTTAAAATAATTTGGAACATACTTAATACAACTCACAAGTGTAGCCGAATTCCCCGTGAAGGGCTCTGGACTAACTCCTCTTGATTCCCCTAGATATGGGTTGAGGTGCTATATGAAGCTCTTGTGGTTGAGTACAAGTGAGGCACACACAACAAACCAAGCATATAATATGAATAGGCAATATGAATATATGCAAGGCACAAATGCAAGCAATAAGATATGAATGAATGAATGATGCTTTGCACAAATAAAAGAGAGAGAGTTAGAGAGACAATGGATCAACGCAAACACAAAGATATGTTTTGAGGTTTGAGCCTCTAGCTCTACGTCCCCGCCTTCACCGAGAAGGATTTCCAATCCACTATAGGAGTACCCAACTCCTCTCTCAACCTTACAATGCTACCGAGGCAATACAACCACAATCCACCTCTACCGAAGAGGGATAAGGCCCGTAGCCAATACAACAAACACAATCACCTCTGCCGAAGAGGGATCCAAACCAATACCACTCCGATCAACCTCTACCAAAGAGGGATACACAAATAAAGGAGGGTTTACAACTTAGAGGTTTCCACAACCTCAAACAATCTCTCTTTTTTCTCTTTTCCACAAAACAAAGATCCTAATAGATTAGGATAGAAGATATAGCTTAAGTGTGAAAAAACAAAGTGTTTTGAACAAAGAAATTCTCTTGGGAAAACACCAAAATAGATATAGAAGTTTAGATCAAAAACTATTTCCCAAAATCCTAATTTCTTTGAAATAAACAAAACACTTAAAAACAAATATAGATGAATCTTTTTGGCACTTAAACTCTTTTAACAACTTGTTTAAGACACTGAAGATATCAGAAAATTTTGGCTCAAAAATTCTTAGTTAAAACCCCCAAGAAATGGGGTATTTATAGGCCCAACAAGAAACTAGCCGTTAGGCTGATCTGGCAGCCTGACAGGCTTGGCGGTCGATCGCCAACGGTCAAAAATATGACCGTTGGGCAAACCCGGTCGACCGGCCGGTCGACCGCCCAAATACAGAGAGCAGACTCTCTGTTCCGGTCAACCGGCCGGTCGATCGCCCAGATACAGAGAGCAAGGCTCTCTGGTCCGGTCGACCGCCCGGTCGACCGGGCCTGTTTCTGCCAGACGTGCACAAGTCTGTGCAAGTCGGTCGACCGCAACGGTCGACCGGCCCATGGTGCGGTCGACCGGGCGGTCGACCGACCTGGCCTGTCAGCCACAGTCTGGGTCAGAAACTGGGAAAAATTATTTTTTATAAAATTCTTTTATCTCTTTTAAAAATCCCCAAAAATAGTTTTATCATTTTGCATTGATATATAAACATGTGATAAAAATTTAGCTCAAATATCAATCAATATAAACTATTTTTGTGTCTTATCATTTTTACCAAAAACCAAAACATGTATTTTATCAAACTTGGATTTTTCAATACATGAATAGGATAGTCAAAATAAGTTTGTTTAAGAAGTTAAGCATGCATGTATAAATAGAAAACATCTACTATACATATAAACCATTTAAACTTGTTTTGATCTATTATTCATGAAAACCAAATCCAAAACCAAAACGTGTGTGTGTTGTGCACTTGAGCATATCAACTATACTAAGCTTTACAAATGGATCTAAACACACTAAACTATGGATACCTAAGTCTTCTTGACGATCTTTATCTTCAAGTCGACTCGGTCCAAACACCGTGATCCAACGAGCATGGCTATGAATGATCTTGACGCTCGAGCTCGGGAATCACCAAGTGAAGGCTTCCAAACTCCTCTTTTTGAAGCAATCACAAACTAATATCTTGTTATAAAATCTGAAACTATAAACACAAGATTATTAGTAAACATAACTACATGAGTTAAACATCATCAAAACTAGAGAGGAAGGCCTCCGGCTAACACCTTCTTCATTAATCTAGTGAAGGGTTGGCATCTTCCTGAGAGATTTGAGATAAACCTCCAGATGTATGCTAATCGCCCTTGCAATCCTCTAAGCTCCTTGAGATTTCTTGGAGGTTACATCTCTTGACAAACGAGGAATTTCTCTCGGTTGAGGTGGATTACTTTGGATGTCACAACAAATACTAAGGAATTTACCGCTGGCTATCCCAAGAAAGATTTGGTAGGATTCATTTTTAGCTGATGCGCCTGCATGATATCGAAAACCGTCTTCAGATCTGCTATGTGATTGCCCTTGGCACGGCTTTTTACTGCAATGTCGTCGACTTTCACTATTTTATGTAAATACTCGTGAAAATTGTATTCATAGCTCTCTTATACGTTGCCCCCGTGTTTTTAACCTAAAGGGCATGACAGTATAGCAATACACTCCCAATGGCATCCTGAAAGATGCATGCTTTTCATCATCAGGGTACATCTTGATTTGATTGTATCCCGAGAATCCATCCATGAAGGACATCCGTTCGAACCAACACATGTTGTCAATCATGACGGCTGTGATTGGAAGGGAAAATTCATCTTTAGAACAAGCCTCATTTATATCACGAAAATCAATGCAAACTCGGATCTTCCTATTTTTCTTGTAACGGGGACGATATTGGCTACTCAATCAGCTTTTTTACTTCCGACTGGATTGCTTCCATGATTTTTGGACGAAATCGTAACTGCTGTTGCTTGACAGGTTTCGCATCCGAATTGATATTGAGGCAATGCATAGCCACTTGAGGATCAAACCCAGGCATGTCCTCATAATTTCAAGCGAAAACATCTATATACTCCCGCGCGAGAGATACTAGATCTTCCTTCTCGGAGAGTGATAAGCTTTCGCTTATAAAGATGGGCTTAGGATTAGTCTCATCCCCCAGATTGATCTGGGTGACCTTATCCTCTGTGGGTGTTCTACGTTGCTCGAAGCGAATATCCCAGAGAGCGTTTAGGTGTTGATCCAAGGATCTGTGTCCGACTGGTCATTTCTTTATCTCCATTTTCTGGGTGGCTTGTTGTAACCATGTTTACCGAAAGCTCTTTGAAGATGTTACCGACATTAACATCTGACTCCCACGATGATGTCCCTGACGATCGATAGTGATATAATGACTCTTCAGACTCAGAGGTTGACGAGATTGGAGTTGACACATAGCCCAACCCCCTGCGAGTTCGATGGTAATAATCATGGGTCTTCCCTTTTAGAATGAAGGATCAAAGCAGCATTCTCCTTCCTTTGTCAAAGTTCAAATCAGGACCATCTGTTAGGTTGTACCCCATATTCTCCATCATTCTAAGTACATTTGGCTCATAATGAGAGAATTAAGGAGATTTATTATCGCTTTCAGAGTCTTCATGAGTCATTGATTTGGACTCGACTCTTCCAAAAAGGATTGGTCTTTGGCCTTTGTGTCTTGCCGGAACTATAAATAACAATCCTTGCGCATCATTGAAGTCGTGATATGCCGTGAGGGATGACCTCACCGGTACATGCAATGATGTCAGAGCATCTATTGCCGACCAGGGGTCATCATCTACATCGGTACTGGCGTCTGACGGTGCAGAATCAGAAGCAAACACAGAAAAGTAGGCCAAATCTAATTCTTCAATAATATACCACTCGCATACATCATTGGCAGGGTTATTGACATCGAGCTTATTAAGACTCGTTACAAGTGGGTTCAGCTTCCAAAAACATTCTTCCTCTGCCTCGGGTTCAGTGTCAGCTTCATTGCCAAAGTCTGGTTCCTCTAGCTGGGGATTCTCGTTCATCTCCAGAGAATCTTGGTATAGGAGAGAGTCTGTGAAATAGTTCTCTACCCCCTTGAATGGATGCCTTTCGGCGATCAATATTCGATTTTTCCATCTCCGTCTGTTGACACTCTAAAAAAGACAAGATTCCTGACTGGCCTGAACAATGTCTAAACTTGTTGACATTTACAAAAGACAAGTGGTAAACAAACTGACGACCAGTTTTTTTTACCCATATCCGAGGGACAAATCAGCAACTTGGACTCTACTGATCCAGTGAAGTAGACAGTGAGCCCAAATTGTCTTTAAAGAGACCTAAGCAGGTCTAAGATGCTAGGTTAGCTCAACATTTAGCATCACATGAGCCTGAGGGGATAGCCTCACCTGAGAGGCTAAGTTTGTCCAACTTCGCCTTGAAGCCGTTCAAAGCTCTATCAGGGAGCTAACTTACAGCTTCGCCTGAAGTGCTCAGTTAGCTCCGCAGAGAGTTAGCTTCGCTCGAAGCCATGCGCAACCGCGTAGAAGGATGGTCGGTAGCTTCGCCACAGATGTTTATCCAGCTCCGCTGAAGAGCTTTCTTTTGATTTCGTCAGATGCTCCTTCCAGCTCCGCTGTGAGCTCGATGCGGCAGCTCTGCTGCGGGTCTTTCATGGCCACCTTTGACCAATTAAATCTTCAGATGAGATCAAATCTATTCAAGATCAAATTTAATCGAGATTAAATCTGAGATCAAATTTGGCAGTTGTTTACCATAATCTCTTGACTCTCCTAAAACAAGTAAGAAGATCAGCAGAGATCTTTCAGTTATTTGGAAAGAATCAAAACAGATCAGGAGATCAACGCTACCTGCTATTCCTAACTTCGCAGAAGCTGATTCTAGCCTCATTGCAAGGCTACTTTCCAGATTTAAACAGATTGACTCAATCTGTTTCCAGATTTTCAAGGGACAATTATACCCCTGCTCTCCCCTATAAATAGCCAAATTAGGATTGGCCCCGTACATGCCCGGGACAACGGTCCAGGAGCATCTGGTGCTGAGCCGGAATGTACCGCTAGGTATCAGGACTTATGTACGCCCGAACAGGAATAGAGTATCGCAGATCCCATAGAAATAGGCCTAGGGCGTGTGCATACTCGGCAGGAATAAATAGGAGTAGGGGTGCCAGCACACCCCACAGAATTCCTGGTGACCGCTAGGTGATCCCTCAAGTATGTGGCCACGCGTGACTCAATAAGACCACCATAAACATGACTATTCAGGACCTATCAGTTTTTCCCAAGCCAGGTGAAAGTTATCTTATTATAATTTATTTTGTAATTATCAATTTACGAGAATAGCAGGAGCATGACATGATCAGAAATTTGGGATTACATGAGTAAATGTATAACAAGAGTACAGGTCACTGTATATAATACAGGATAACAGGTCACTGTATATTATACAGGATAACAGGTATAGGATTCCCGTAAATGTGATAATCACAGGTTAAGTATTAATATGACAGAAGGCAGGTAATAAGTCATGTTATAATAAGGAGCAAGTGTCAAGTAGTAGTATATCACGTGTCAGGTGATATATGACTTGAAGATGATTTTAAGCAGGTGACAAGTGATAGCATGGTACATGTAAGCATGTCAAGCGAAAGCATGCCAAGCGATATAGGAAAAACATAGTGATATGAGGAATCGGTACAAATACTGGAAAACCAAGCATTTTCAGAAAAGACAGTATAAGTAAGATTTCAAACTCTTCACAATCATTAATAGAAGAATCGATAAACTGGCAGGCAGGTAATTCAGCAAGCAAGCGAACATCCAAGCAGAACTAAGCGGGGCTGGACCGGAGCTAATGTACACACTAAATGCTATGACACTCGGCGAGGTTACCGCTCGCAGCATAGCTAGACACACGTGTCACAGCAAGCGCATGAACGCCATACTACAGCTCACGGCGAAGCCACGCTCGCAGCGTAACTACGCTCGAACGGAGTAAGCGGTAAAGTGTTGACGCTAGGTCCGCCTACCAGGCATAGCATAAAAAAGTCCAGAGGACTTTAAAACTTCAGAGGTTGTACCCGGAGGTTAGGCCCAAAGGCAAGAGTAACTGCAGAAGGTGTTAGTTTTAGGTACAAATACATAAGACAATACAAGTCGACCCGACGAACCAGGGAAGTCCAAAAGGAAAGCGAGAACACTCGCATTAATCTCGGGAAAATACTGTGAAATCCCAGATCTCTGAAATCCAGGTAACCAACGCGAATATGTGTTCAAGAGAAAGTGATAGAGGGAGAAGGAAATCAAGAGAGAGAATGAGAGAGGAGAGAGAAAGAGAGCTAGAGAGAGAAGTCCATAGAGAGAGTGCAGAGGGTACAGGGGGGAGAGTGTGTACAGGGAGATGCGGGATTGAGAGTGATACGTGGGTATCGCAGACGTGGGAGTCATGATGTAGAAGCCATAAACGCGAGGTTCGAGACTCGCATTTAAGGCAGAACATGAGAAGAACGCGGACGCGGGCGTGAGCTTCGCATCGCATTGATACAAGAACGCGTATGTCGCGTTAAAGAATTGCTTGGACGCGGGGGTGAGTCCTGCGTCTAACAATTAAATAAAAGAGAAAGAGAGAGACAAGGAGATAAGAGAGAATGAGATACGCAGGGAAGGAGTGAGTGAGAGAGACGCAAGTGTGAAACCAGGAAAGAAAGGAAAAGAAAAAGGAAGAAAAAGAAGAAGGAAGAAAAGAAAGAAAGAAGTAAAGAAGGAAAAGAAAGGAAGGAAAGAAAGACAAGGGAAAAGGGGATAGTTGGCCAAGGCTTGGCTAGAGGTCGCCGTCGGCGGCCGGAGGTGGTCAGCGACAGCCCATGGGAGCAACCCAAACCCAAAAACCAAGGGTGCAAGTCTAGTTCATTTTAGATTTTTGGAGTTTTGAAAATGAGGCTTCAGAGAATAAGCTATAGCTCGTTGGAAAGAGCACTCCGGGGGAGGAAGATGGCGCGGTTGTTGGAGGAAAAGGTGTATAGGTGGTGGTGGAAATGGTGGAGTAGATAATGGTGAAGATGGGTTATTTTGTGGAAAAGAAGAAGAAGATGGTGGAGTATATGGTTGCTTAAAATGGAGAATGAGATGGGGAAATGATGGAGAGTGAAGGAGGAAGAGTTGGTGACCGAAATGGAGGCCAAGGGGCTGGCCAAGGAGGTGTGGTGCTACTGAAGGTGCCACTGGAAAAGCTTGCTAGAAGAAGAAGGAAAAAAGAACGAAAGAAAGAGAAAAGGGGGTGTATATATATAGGTAAGTTTATGATTATTACAAGTTTGTCATGCGTCTCAAAGAAATGAGACTCGCGTCTCATTTAAATGAGATCCGCATCCAGGCAAATAGAGGCAAACGCGGAGATGAGCTCTACGTCTAACAGAAAACGCGAGTCTCACGTTTGACAGAGGAGAGAGAAAGTCATAATGACTTGATTAAACTTGATTTGAAGTGCATTAAATGCAGAAAGAAAGCGAATCTCTGCATTAAAGATCAGATCCGCGTCTAGTGAGACTCACGTCTGAGAAAGAAGAGAGAAAATGAGAAAAAGAGAAAAATAAAATATCAAGATAAAATTTCGGTATCTGGGAAAACAAAAAAACTCTAGAAAAGCCCAAAAAATGAAGTAACTCAGAAAGCCTTCCAAAAATTCTCAAAAATAATAAATATTATTTAAAGATGTCTAATGAAATTGGATTTCAGAAACTTAATCCCCTTTTCAAAATAAAAATCTTGAAATCCACCATCTATACCGATCTACACTGGGTCGATCGGATTTTGATAAATTCTGAAAATTCTCCAAAAATGTATTTAGATAGAAAATATGATTTTAATGATTTTAAGAGATAAATATAAAAGTAGTTTTTAGAAATTTAATTCCATTTGTAAATTAAAAATCTGAGAATCGGTCAGCGGCACTGGTCGACAGCGGTTTTGAAGATATTCAATTTAATTTAAAAAATTTCAAAAAATCATAAAAAATCTAGAATATTGAAAATAATGTTTAAAACTAAAATCAATCAAATTTGAATACCAAAAATACCAAACTGAGCAATACTCTAGGATCGAGCCCCCAATTCAGACTAGGGCTGGCTCCGAGTTCACGAATCCAGATCTAAGGTAAAATGATCATATAAATAATTCATAATACAAAACAAATACCGAAAGTAAATAAAAAAAATATGATCAAAAAATCTTAATACGCAACTAAGTACGTATTCCGAGATCGGGTGTTACATTCCATCCACCTTTCAAAAAATTGCGTTCTCGCAATTTCAATAAGGGGTAAAATGAAAACAAAGAGGACATGGACATGGACATTAATTCCAATTCGTATGAATCACTACAGATAGACTCTCAAGTCGACTGAACAATAATCAGAATATAGATATCTTCTGCACTTCTTACTGTATAAATCTTCGAACGATGCCGAATAATATTGACCTAATAACACTATTTTGTAATAGAATTCCAGTTGTACTGAATACTTAATAGCTCTACGAGAATAAGCCAGAATACTGAAGATAAAGAAAAGCTCGATAACACTGAGCATAATAAAGAAGACCGATAATTATGAATTCTGAATACCTGGCATCGATCACTCTGAAGAATATAGCCAAGAATAGAGAATAACTATAGAAAAACCCGAATACTGACTTCTGAAAGATAACCCAATCTGGATCAATTATGAGAATACCTGAACTTCATAGAGTTGGTCAAAAAGATAGTATACTCAAGTATTCTACTACTACACCTCCAATATATTCATATCTTAAGTTGGTATAAAGGCTACGAAAAATCAAAACAGTAGAAAGATGGAAGGGATTAGAAATGAAAGGAAGGATGATCAAGAAAAGATAACTCTGCACTTGTAGTAGGATTGTATAACCAGGACTCATACATTCCAGTTGCAAATTTCTTTACCATTAATTTGCTGACTAGTTATACTGAAGATGTGACTAGTTATACTGAAGACTGCAGGTACGGAGACGTTACTACGACATATATACGCAGGTTGAAAATACCCTTACGTATATACTTTAAGCATTAGTATAGGCAAGAATCAGAGTACGGAAGCAAGTGGTGCATTATATATTCTAATATATGAGTATAATTACAAAGTTATCACCAGATGTGACACAATATTACATAAATATTACATCACTGATATGTGCAATTGTGAGAATACAAAGAGATGTACAAGTATGAACAATACAAAAGGCGTTCACAAGTTTACAGAAAGAAAACTCGAGAGATGCGCAAGGGGCCTGGAAGGATAGGGCTCTAGATGGTCTGCTGAGATACACTCTTCAGCTGCGCCACTCTGATCAGCATCCAGGAGAATCCACAAGCTCCAGGCTCTGAGACCTGGACATGAGGATCTAGAGGAGTCAGGACTCCCTGGCGAGTGGAGATTTGAATGCCAAGTGGCGTGCATAGATAAGCACACGTGTATCGATAAATCTGAATAATAAACATGCATTGAAAACTGTGTCAAGGGCACAAGCATAGAGGAGCAGTAGTTATACAACAAGTGATGTCAAGTAGGGAATACTCATGGTATGATAAGATAAGAGTAGGAGACTGGTGGAGTAGAATACAAGGGGTAAAGCATGATATAAGCAGCTATAATATAGTAATGATCATAAAACTGGAAACTCGAAGTAAAACCAAATGGAAGTAAACACGACAAAGCATACAACGAATCTATAGTTGGCATCTTATTATAATTGGAGCCGTCTAAATTGTAGGCTTCAATATATGTCCCATTCCACATACTTGCACTTACAACTTATAGAGCAAGTTATTGGGAAACTGATGAAGTTCGACGAACCATGTTTAGGATGGGCCTCATACATGCCCAGGACAACGGTCCAGGAGTATCCGGTGCTGAGTAGGAACGTACCGCTAGGTAAGGGACTTATGTACGCCTGAACAGGAATAGAGTATCGCGGATCCCATAGAAATAAGCCTAGGGCGTGTGCATCTCGGTAGGAATAAATAGAAGTAGGGGTGTCAGCACACCCCACGGAATCCCTGGTGGCCGCCAGGTGATTCCTTAAGTATGTGGCCACGCGTGACTCGATAAGACTCCATAAATATGACTATTCAGGACCCATCAGTTTCCCCCAAACTGGGTGAAAGTTGTTTTATTATAATTTATTATGTAATTATCAGTTTAAGGGAGTAGCAGGAGCAAGACATGATCAGGAATTCAGGAGTACACGAGCAAATATATAAATGGAGTACTGATTGTTATTCATTTTTGCATATTTTGCCACATCCATACCATGCATATCATAAATAAAAATGTTTTTTTAATCTTTTTCTCTCTATTTTGCAGGTCCATATCTTAATGGAGAAGAAGCCCAAAATTCATGCAATTATCAAGGAATTAAATGAAGAATAATCAAAGCCCAAGAGAACCCAAAGGTTGAGCCCAGGATCTGGAGAAATCCACGCGCCAAGTCAGACTTTCAGAAGATCCACGTGCTAACAACCTGTAACAAACTCGCACCAGAAATCTCAGCCTCAACGGCCAAGATTTTGCCGCGTTTCCACGGCATTTGTCGCATTTCCACGGCAGTTACAAGGCCGTTGAGCCTGAGATTTTCTCCACTTGCCTGATTCTGAATCCTTCTTCTCTGAGCCTATAAATACACCACCAGGGCCTTCGCAAGGAGGAGAGAGGAGAGAGGAGTGAGGAGAGAGGAGAGAATAGAGAATAGAACTTGTATTTTTTTTAGGTTTTTCTCTAGGGTTTTTAGTGCTCTAGGTCTTCTTCTTCCTCCCTAGAAATTCTGCAAAAAGAGAGATTGTGAGAGAGAGAAAGCTTGTGTAAATTAAGGTGTGACAACTTGTGAAGCAAGGTTTAATCCAATCTCCTTTCTCTACTTGAGTATTTTCTAGTACTTTACTTGCATTCTTTCATTCAAGCTTTACTTTCATTGCACTCTTATTCATGAATTGCTTTTCTTTTCTTGTAATGGCTAGTAGCTAACTTCTTCTAACATGACTAGCTAACAACTAATCTTGCTTAACTTCTAACTCTTGGGTGAATGCAAATTCTTCATCTTGCAATTGTTGAGTCTTTTTCATCCCCGATGGGTTACTTTCATGCTTGGAAATTTCTTGTTGTAATTCTCCATATGATTCATGTGTGCCTCATTTAGAGCCTTGTCTTAGAACAAGTGCCTTGATAGAACATGGAGATGGATCACCAAACATATGCTATTTGTTGTACAACTTCTTTACTTCAATTAATGAATGTTGTATCTTCTTCCTTAGCATCCCTTGAGTGGCAACTCTTTTGATTCCACCATTGAAAGTCTATCTTGAAGGCCTATGACATCAATGAGGCTACAAGACAAATCTAAGAAGATCACCCGTCAATCAAGTGGGAAAGTAACTAGACCAACACGCAAGACATACACATGCCGATGAATCAACATGAGGCAAGCATCACCATAACGGAGATTAGTAAGTTAGCAAGTTAGTAATGTTAGCTAGTCATGGCTTTTCTCATCTAAAAGTCTTCTACAAGTTTTCATTCTTTTAGTATTAATTCCAAAGCAAATCTTGTCTTCGATTCTTTTCATTTTATTTCCATTGTTTTCATTTCATGTACAAACCAACCACCAATTCTTTCATTTCTTTTTTCATGTCTTTTGCATTCTTTTAAAACAAAGAAGAACCTTCGTCTTCTATCTTCACATTGAACCGTAAAGCTTCTATCGCAAGCTCTCCCTGAGAATCGACTCGTATAGCCTATGCTACTACGGAGATTTGGAAAGGATACATTAAACTTTGAATACATTATGGAGTAATCAAGCACCTAAGGTTGACTCTAAACCTTCTCTCTTTTATTGAATATTTGTGCAATCTACCACACTACCCTTTCCTTATCAAATTTTTGGCGCCGTTGCCGGGGAGAGCAACGGTTTTTTATTTCAAGTGAAGAACTAAACGAATCTTCTTCTCTGTTGCAGGTTACAGGTGAATAGAACAGGAAAATTTGTATTGCAGTAACATATAAGTGGCTCTGGGCTTCTGCTCTTGAAAGCAGAAACCAGTTGCCCTCTGAATTGCCGCGATTCCACGGCCAAAGCCGCGGATCCGCGGCAAGGAGGAGTGAACTACTGACCAAATTTCTGCAGGGTTGCTTGCTCTGCAAAATACAGCTGCTGCAATAATTAATTCTTGTATGCTTCACTTTATATCTGCTAATAATCAACAGTAAAAAATTGGTTGCAAAGTTAAAAATTGATTAGACATTTGCATTTCTAGGCACGTGTCTTTTCAATTCATTTACTTTTACTGTTGAAGAGTACTGGAGCAAGGTACGTGTGCATTGCATATTGACTAGGACTCACTCCTTGTTTGATTTTTATAGCTTTGAGTGAACCTTGTTTGTTTATAACTGTACACTTGCACCAAACTGATTTTAAGGGCATCACCCATAAATAAGATAAGGTGGGGGATTTCATCACCCTTTCCTTAGCCCGAAAATCATTTTCCAAGCACTCACAATCTCAAGCTTGTAACAAAATTTGATAAACGTTGGCCCTAGGGACATCCGGACTCACTTAGGAGATTATCCTAAGGGGGAAAAGTGTTGAAAATTGACTTTTATAAAATCAGTGTCTAGGAAAGGGATTGAGGGCCGAAAGCCCGAAGGTTGGTGGTTACTTAATTAAGGAACGTTTTTGACGGAAAATCTCCCAACAACCTTGCCCTGACCTGGCTGATTAGCTTGTGGTCAAAGTCTACACTAAACCTCCCGTGGACAGTCTAATCAGTTAGGAGTCGTCTAGGTCCCGGAATCCTAGATAGCTTGGATTGATTTTTCTTTTATTGTTTGTTATTTTCATTTTTCTTTTTCGCTGGTGTGATCGGTGCACGTTGTTTGTGACTGTATATGCAAGAGTGGTTCCGTGATCCAAATTCTGCAAGACTTGTTAGAATTTCTACACTTGCACTTACACAACCACTTGACACAATGGAAAACAACGTTTCACTTCAAGATCGATTCTATCCGATTCGCACCTCCCTGCCATCATGCATTCTTCTTCCTGAACCCAATGGAAATCACTTCGAGCTGAAACCGCAATTCATTAATACACTTCCCCGATTTCATGGTCTAGAGTCTGAGGACGCGTACTTCTGCATTCAAGAGTTTGAAGAAGTATGTTTAATGATGAGAATTTCCCAGTTGACTGAGGATGCTGTTAGGTTAAGGTTCATACCGTTTGCACTGAAGGATATTGCTAAGAAATGGCTTTACAATCTTCCCGTCAGTTCGATATCTTCATGGGATGATTTTGTAAAAGTTTTTCTTAAGAAATTCTATCCCATCCACAAAATAGCCCTCATGCGAAAGAACATCATGCAATTCAAGCAGGAATCACACGAACCGTTCTGGAAATATTTTGAGCGTTTTAAAGACCTTCTAGCCCTATGTCCTCATCACGGCATAGAGAAATGGCGTCAATGCCAAATTATCTATGACGATCTAGATTACCAAACGAAAACACTCCTTGAATCCATGTGCCAAGGGGAATTTTTGAAGAAAGATGAGCATCAGGGATGGAATTTCTTTGAAGCCTTAGCTGAGAAAATCATTCAGTGGGAGTAATGCCCAGATAAACCCACTCCCACCACTTCCAGAACTGGTATGCACTCCATAGAATCCTCTATAGCTGCAGAAGCCAAGATCACACAATTAATGAAGAGGATAGAACTGCTTGAGTCAAGGAAAATTCTGTTGTCAATCAGGTCAACCCATCACCTGTGATCAAACCTGGTTGCACCTACTGTCATGATCTCAACCATGTCTTTGAGGAGTGTCCTTTATATCAGCCTCAATCATATCAGGAGAACATGAATGCAGCTTTTACCAGACTCCCTCACAATCCATACTCCAGCACATATAATCCGGGATGGCGAAACCATCCAAATTTTTTGTGGAGTGAGTCTGGTCCTGAGCAACATAGGCCACCATTTCCACATCCTAATAATGCTCAGTCTCAACCACCCAGTTTCAATCAAAATTCACCGACTATTCATCCATATCAAAGTCCACCACAGTCACAACCTTATCAAAGTCCACCGCACTACCAAACACACTTCCAGTCTCCATATCATCAATATCCACCCCAGAATAATTCAGAAATATCAGAGTTGAAGAAAATGCTAGAAACCTTTACAAAGAACTATCAACAGGATATGAATAAAGTTCAGGTCCAGATCAGGCAATTGGCTGAAAGATAAAAAGGAATGTTACCAAGCCAGCCATTGCCAAATCCCAAACATCACTTCCCTTTGCATGAAGTGGAAAACACGGGCCCAAGTCATTGTCATGCTATTCATACCCTGAGATCTGGAAAACAGATAGACAATAAGGTTTCTAGTCAATCATCCCATCCAGTACCAAGCCAACACCTCCTGTCCCAATGCAACCAGCTTCTGACAAACCATCTTCTAGTACAGAGCCATCCACTTCAAAAGCCAAGGGTAAAGAAAAGGTAGATGAGCAACCTTATAAGCCTAGTGTACCATTTCCAAATAGGCTTATAAATCACAAGTCAAATGCTCATATGGAGAAGATAAGAGAAATGTTCAACAAGGTCCAAATCAATGTCCCTCTTCTTGATGCCATACAACAAGTGCCATCATATGCCAAATTCTTAAAGAAAATGTGCACCAAGAAGAGGAAAACACAAGTCCCTAAGAAAGTCTTCCTAGCGTCAACCATCAGCGAGTTGCTCACTGGTCCAATTCCTGTTAAATACAAAGACCCAGGGAGCCCCACCATTTCATGCATCATAGGACAGACTACCATCAATAGGGCACTACTTGATTTGGGGGCCAGCATCAATCTCCTACCTTTTTCTGTGTATCAACAATTAGGGTTAGGTGATCTCCTCCCTACCCAAATGATGATACAATTGGCTGATCGCTCTGTCAAGAGACCCAAGGGGGAAATTCACGATGTCCTTGTCAAAGTTGGGGAGTTCATATACCCTGTAGATTTTGTAGTCCTTGAGACACAACCTGTGTCTAATTCCAATCAAAGGCTCAAACTCCTGTCATTTTGGGACGACTATTCCTGGCTACAGCAAATGCCATCATCAATTGCCGAAATGGATCAATGAGGTTAACCTTTGGTAACATGACTCATGAACTGAATGTCTTCCACACACAGCCTCGTAAAATAAAAGATCAAACATTCGAGGTTAGCTTTGTTAGAGACAATTGTGAGGATTCAAAAGATGAGTCACAATTCTGTGATTCTCTTGAAGTGGGAAATTCTATTATCCGAGTACCCTTTCAAAAAGGGAAAGTTGATTTGGATATCTTCACTTTCAATGAGCCAACTGTGACTGTATCCCAAAAGGATATAGTTCAAGAACCTCCAATTGATATATCCTTTGAAGACCTTTTCGCTGATGAGATCATGTGTCTGGATGAGCCAACTCGGGGTAGGTTAACTGATTGTATACTTCCTAAGGAAAATGTTGACCTAAGTTTTGAATAATTATATGGAGAGGAGCTGGAATTTCTTAATATTAGAAGTAAAGAAATTCAGAGTGAAGAGAGTGGTGATGAGGAATTTTTTAGTGAAAAATGTGGTGAAATGAGGATGAACAACAACAAACAATTGAATCTCGAAACACCTAGGGCTAAGAAAATAATTCAACACGTTTCCCAACTGAGCCCGCGAAAACAGACACACTGAAACGATGGGAAACGGGCCAGAGGGAAACGACCAAAGAAAGCCTAGGTGAGGGACACACTTGTATATATTCCTTGTGAATAATTTTTTGCACTTTTTTGTAAATAAAAAAAAAAAAAGACCTTTACCTATTTCATGCATCATTTTTATCTTGCATACATTGGGGACAATGCATGAGATAGGTATGGGGGGGTAGATTCTAACCTAGGATTTTTCATTTTCTTTTTAGGCTTTTTATTTTTATTTTTAGGATTTTCACTTTCTTTTTAGGTTTTTATTTTCTTTTAGATTTTACCTTTCTTTGTAGATTTTCTATTTTCTTTTAGATTTTACTTTTTCTTTTAGAAAAAAAAAGAAAAAAATTATAAAAAAAAGGAAATTCTTGATCCATGTTTAAAGAATCAAACTTGACTTTAGGGATTAAGGGAGCTCTTAATTAAGATTTCTAATTATAAGTCGAAAAGAGGAGTTTTGTTGGATTTTTAGGTTAATTAATAAAGGATAAGAAAGATTACTAGATTTTAATTCTTTCTTTAGGATATATACATTAAACATATTGAAGGATTAATCAAAGACTTTGTGACTTTATTTACATATATATATAATAAAAAAAAGAGAAAAAAAGAAAAAAAAATAAAACTATGTATATAAATAACTAAATAATCACTTAGCCACTAATTAAGCTGGTTAGTAGTGCCTCAAGAAGCATTGCTAATCACGCCTAAAGGTGGTTAAGTCCTTAAATTCCTTCGTGGCCTAGTTTACTCGAGTCATCGAACCCTAGGGATGTTTTCTCATCTGGTGCCCTAAGACCGTCTGGTTTGGGAGTCATCGGTAAGAGGCTCGTTACAAGGGTAAATTAGAAAGCCTAAGGATGCTAAGAAAATGTAAATAAATAAATATTGTATATATAAAAAAAAATGTTATATATATTAATAAATAAATGAACTTAGTCTAAGAAAGATCCTTCATATTTATAGATGTATATATCCTAGGATTGATGCAAAATCCGGTTTTTGATCTTTTCCCTAAAAACTTAACCTAAGATGAAAACAAAACTCCAAATAGACACTTATAAGAGGAATGACAAGTTTAGGGTAACCTGAAACCTATAATTTAAGTGAGAACCTTTAAAACATGGATCAAAATTTCACTAACCCTTTTATTTTTCTTTATGGATTTTGTGGGTGCAATCCGCTGAAAACCCTCAGGAGACAACACTCCTCCTCTAGAGTAACCTAGAGGTTTAACGGCTTGTTGCACGTGCTCAGTGCAATCGTGTCACCTACGAAAGTGGTGTAATAAACTAGTTAGGATTTTCTTTTTTTTTTTTGCTTGGGGACGAGCAAAAGTTAGGTATGGGGGTGTGATTGTTATTCATTTTTGCATATTTTGCCACATCCATACCATGCATATCATAAATAAAAATGTGATTTTTAATCTTTTTCTCTCTATTTTTGCAGGTCCATATCTTAATGGAGAAGAAGCCCAAAATTCATGCAATTATCAAGGAATTAAATGGAGAATAATCAAAGCCCAAAAGAGAGCCCAAAGGTTGAGCTCAGGATCTGGAGAAATCCACGAGCCAAGTCAGACTTTCAGAAGATCCACGTGGCTAACAACCTGTAACAAACTCGCACCAGAAATCTCAGCCTCAACGGCCAAGATTTTGCTGCGTTTCCACGGCATTTGCTGCATTTCCACGGCAGTTACAAGGCCGTTGAGCCCGAGATTTTCTCCACTTGCCTGATTCTGAATCCTTCTTCTCTGAGCCTATAAATACACCACCAGGGCCTTCGCAAGGAGGAGAGAGGAGAGAGGAGTGAGGAGAGAGGAGAGAATAGAACTTGTATTTTTTTAGGTTTTTCTCTAGGGTTTTTAGTGCTCTAGGTCTTCTTCTTCCTCCCGAAATTCTGCAAAAAGAGAGATTGTGAGAGAGAGAAAGCTTGTGTAAATCAAGGTGTGACAACTTGTGAAGCAAGGTTTAATCCAATCTCCTTTCTCTACTTGAGCATTTTTTAGTACTTTACTTGCATTCTTTCATTCAAGCTTTACTTTCATTGCACTCTTATTCATGAATTGCTTGCTAACTTCTTCTAACATGACTAGCTAACAACTAATCTTTCTTAACTTTTAACTCTTGGGTGAATGCAAATTCTTCATCTTGCAATTGTTGAGTCTTTTTCATCCCCGATGGGTTACTTTCATGCTTGGAAATTTCTTGTTGTAATTCTCTATATGATTCATGTGTGCCTCATTTAGAGCCTTGTCTTAGAACAAGTGCCTTGATGGAACATGGAGATGGATCACCAAACATATGCTATTTGTTGTACAACTTCTTTACTTTAATTAATGGATGTTGTATCTTCTTCCTTAGCATCCCTTGAGTGGCAACTCTTTTGATTCCACCATTGAAAGTCTATCTTGAAGGCCTATGACATCAATGAGGCTACAAGACAAATCTAAGAAGATCACCCGTCAATCAAGTGGGAAAGTAACTAGACCAACACGCAAGACATACACATGCCGATGAATCAACATGAGGCAAGCATCACCATAACGGAGATTAGTAAGTTAGCAAGTTAGTAATGTTAGCTAGTCATGGCTTTTCTCATCTAAAAGTCTTCTACAAGTTTTCATTCTTTTAGTATTAATTCCAAAGCAAATCTTGTCTTCGATTCTTTTCATTTTATTTCCATTGTTTTCATTTCATGTACAAACCAACCACCAATTCTTTCATTTCTTTTTCCATGTCTTTTGCATTCTTTTAAAACAAAGAAGAACCTTCGTCTTCTATCTTCACATTGAACCGTAAAGCTTCTATCGCAAGCTCTCCCTGAGAATCGACTCGTATAGCCTATGCTACTACGGAGATTTGGAAAGGATACATTAAACTTTGAATACATTGTGGAGTAATCAAGCACCTAAGGTTGACTCTAAACCTTCTCTCTTTTATTGAATATTTGTGCATTTATACTCCACTATTCTTTCCTTATCAAGTACAGGTCACTGTATATAATATAGGATAACAGTCACTGTATATAATACAGGATGACAAGTTACTGTATATTATACAGGATGACAGGTACAAGATTCCCGTAAATGTGATAATCACAGGTCAAGTATTAATATGACAAAAGGCAGGTGATAACTCATGTTATAATAAAGAGCAAGTGTCAAGTAGTAGTATATCAGGTATCAAGTGATCTATAACTTGAAGGTGATATTAAGCAGGTGACAAGTGATAGCATGGTACATGTACGCATGTCAAGCGAAAGCATGCCAGGCGATACAAGAAAAGCGTAGTGATATGAGGAATCGGTACAAATACCAGAAATCAAGCATTTTCAGGAAAGACAATATAAGTAAGATTTCAAACTCTTCACAACTATTAATAGAAGAATCGATAAACTAGCAGGCAGGTAATTCAGCAAGGAAGCGAACATCCAAGCAGAACTAAGCGGGGGTGGAGCGGAGCTAATGTACACACTAAATGTTATGACGCTCGGCGTGGTTACCACTCGCAGCGTAGCCAGACACACGTGTCGCAGCAAGCACATGAATGCCATACTATCGCTCACGACAAAGCCACGCTCACGGGGAAAATACGCTCGAATGGAGTAAGCGGTAAAGTGTTGACGCTAGTTCCGCCTAACATGCGTAGCATAAAAAAGCCCAGAGGACATTAAAACTTCAGAGGTTGTACCCGGAGGTTAGGCTCGAAGGTAAGGGTACCTGCAAAAGGTGTTAGTTTCAGATACAAATATATAAGATAATACAAGTCGACCTGACGAAGCGAGGAGTCTAAAAGGAAAGCGAGAACACTCGCCTTAATCTCGGGAAAACACTGTGAGATCCCAGATCTCTAGAATCCAGGTAACCAACGCGAAAATGCGTTCAAGAGAAAGTGATAGAGGGAGAAGAAAATCAAGAGAGAGAAAGAGAATGAGAGAGAGGAGAGGGAATGAGAGAGCTAGAGAGAGAAGTCCATAGAGAGAGTGTAGAGGGTACAGGGGGGAGAGTGTGTGTACAGGGAGACGCGGGATTGAGAGTGATACGCGGGTGTTGCAGACGTGGGAGTCGCGATGCAGATGCCACAAACGCAGGGTTCGAGACCGGCATTTAAGACAGGATATGAGAGGAATGCAGACACGGGCGTGAGCTTCGCATCGCGTTGATACAAGAACGCGGATATCACGTTAAAGAATTGCTTGGACGTGGGGGTGAGTTCTGCGTCTAGTAATTAAATAAAAGAGAAAGAGAGAGACTAGGAGATAAGAGAGAATCAGAGACGCAGGGAAGGAATGAGAGAGAGACGCAGGGGTGAAACCATGGAAGAAAGAAAAGAAAAAGGAAGAAAAAGAAAGAAGGAAGAAAAGAAAGAAAGAAGTAAAGAAGGAAAAGAAAGGAAGGAAAGAAAGAAAGGGGAAAAAGGGGGATGGGCCACCCAAGGCTTGGCCGAAGGTCACCGTCGGCGGCCGGAGGTGGTCGGCGACAGCCCATGGGGGCAGCACAAACCCAAAAACCAAGGGTAGTGCAAGTCTAGTTCATATTAGATTTTTAGAGTTTTGGAAATGAGGCTTCGGAGAATGAAGCTATAGCTCATTAGAAAGATCACTCCAGGGGAAGGAAGATGGCGTAGTTGTTGGAGACAAAGGTGGTGTAGGTGGTGGTGGAAATGGTGGAGAAGATAATGATGAAGATGGGTTGTTTTGTGGAAAAGAAGGAAAAGATGAAGGAGATGGTGGAGTATATGGTTGCTTAAAATGGAGATGGGAGAAATGATGGAAAGTGAAGGAGGAGGGGTTGGTGGCCTAAGTGGAGGCCAAGGGGCTGGCCAAGGAGGTGCGGTGCTGCTGGAAAAGCTTGCTGGAAGAAGATGGAAAAAAGAATGAAAGAAAGAGAAAGGGGGTGTATATATAGGTAAGTTTATGATTATTACAAGTTTACCATGCGTCTCAAAGAAATGAGACTCGCGTCTCATTTAAATGAGATCCGCGTCCAGGCAAATAGAGGCAAACGCAGAGATGAGCTCCGCGTCTAGCAGAAAACGCGAGTATCGCGTTTGACAGAGGAGAGAGAAAGTTATAATGACTTGATTAGACATGAAGCGAATCTCTGCATTAAAAATCAGATCCGCGTCTGGTGAGACTCGCGTCTGAGAAAGGAGAGAGAAAATGGGAAAAAGAGAAAAATAAAATTTCAAGATAAAATTCTAGTATATGGGAAAACACCGAAAACTCCGGAAAAGGCTGAAAAATGAAGTAACTCAGAAAGCCTTCCAAAAATTCTCAAAAATAATAAATATTATTTAAAGATGTCTAGTGAAATCGATTTCAGAAACTCAATCCCCTTTTCAAAATGAAAATCTTGAAATCCACCGTCGATACTGGTCTACACCGGGTCGGCTGTATTTTGATAAATTCTAAAAAAATCTCTAAAAATACATTTAGAAAGAAATTTTGATTTTAATAATTTTAAGAGATAAATGTAAAAGTAGTTTTTAGAAATTCAACTCTATTTGTAAATTAAAAATCTGAGAATCGGTCAGCGGCACTGGCTGACACCGGTTTTGAAGATTTTCAATTTAATTCAGAAAAATTTTAGAAAATCATAAAAATCTGGAATATTGAAAAACGATGTTTAAAATTGAAATCAGTTAAATCTAGATACCAGAAAGACTAAACCGAACAGTACTCTAGGATGAGGCCCCCGGTTCAGACTAGGGTTGACTCCGAGTTCACGAATCCATATCTAAGGCAAAACGATCATATAAATAATTCATAATACCTAACAAATACCGAAAGTAAATAAAAAATATGATCAAGAAATCTAAATATGCAACTAAGTACGTATTCCGGGGGCGGGGTGTTACATACTTGTATCACCGACTACATGGATACGATACACTTGTATTTTATATACTTATATCATCATTACATAGGCACTCTACGCACTGCATGTATTTGTCACATTGATTCACTTGTATACATGTTATGATTGTTTCAGTATTCCTGTTGCATGTCTCATTGCCCTGATATGTATATTCTTGTATTTCTGTTACATGACTGTCTAATACAGTATATTATTATTTCCTATTTTTGATATCGATATCGATAAAATAATCTTGTTACTGGGACATACCGGCAATTGACCCAAGACGCGTGGAGCTAAGTGCCAAACGGAATATTGTACATTATGTTATCTTGTACATGAATCCATGGGAGCCACCTCTAGAGTCCCACATCTCCCATTTCCTGTTATCTTGTTCAGTGATACAAGAATTGCTCATGTTCTATTATCCTATTATATATTACATGCATTGTTATTGTTCTTAATTCATTGTATAATTAATAATATAATATGGGGTTGGAGGAGACTTGACGGTTGACTAAGTCTTATCGGGTGGATGTCCTGAATCCATATTTATCCTACTGCAGGGGATGGTACTGCTGGCTACCAATTGTATATAGCTCCATGAGCTCTTGTTTCTCGTTTCATGCTCTCCTCTGAGCAGAGGGCCCTGGTCTCAGCGGCCAGGGGATTATTTAAGGCTGTGATCCCGAGGATGCACGGGATACACCTACATGATTATAACTCCTTGACCATTGAGTTTTCAATTAACATAATAAAATAGTATAAATAATAGTGACATCGGGAACGCTTATTATTTGGTCACTCTCTCGTTCGAATCATGGTACCCGTATGCCATGTTCGGATGGGTTCGTCAGGAGTGCAGGCTTCGGTATGAACTGCTAGTGGGATGGCTGGAAGAGATTGATTAAAATACTAGTTAGTACTGATTGTTATTTATTATTATATAAATAACATAACTTGCTCAATTCATGTATATTATTATTCATTTATAATTGTTACAGTTCGTGCTATTATTTTTACCACCATGTCACATGTATGCTTTACACTTCCTGTATTCTCCACAACCACACTATTCATTAACATGTATACTCAGTATTTCATGTATACTCTGTAGATGTACTATTGTTGTATAAACACATGACTGTAGTATAATTATTCTGTATATTCCATATATACATGTTCATATTCATCACGACACCATCATGCTACAGTTACAGGTTAAATAAGAAATATAAAACAATTAAGACTTGATACGTGTTAATTATACAAAATGATTTTATTACTATATAATTAAAAATCAGTATCTTATTTGATAATATTAAAAACCTGTTAATCATTATAAAATAGTATAATATTAATTGATATATAATGTTAATCATGTTTTATATTATATCATAGAGGTAACACTGTTATAACATGCTAGGCATTGATAATGTATTAATACTAATATGACCCTTGTATATCTATATACCGATTGTTAGAATATTTATATTGTATCATTGTTACCTTGATATATATTCTGTATTATCATGATTGTACTATTATAGTATATATTACTGCTTCTTTTATTTTACCACTCACTAGATCGCTTTCTGACAACCCTCGGTTTACATGCCCAGGTTTGAGCTCAGAGATTTCGTAGCACCATATATTTCACGGGATACACATAGGAGACTCGTCACCTATATTATTCATAGGTATCCTTATTATTATGTCTTTATTTTCTTTTATCTGTGTTTTCATATCTATCATGGTCGTTGACCCCTTTTGCAGGTATTCTTATACTTATTTATGCTAGAATTATTGCGTATATTGTATTTATTCTATGTACTGAGCCTTAGCGCATATATATATATATATATATATATATATATATATATATATATATATATATATATATATATATATATATATATTATATATATATATATATATATATATATATATATATATATATATATATATATACGGGAGGATATTTCAGTCCTGTGTATATACGTCAATGTTCCCGTATCCGCTGGATCGCGGCATTTCAGTTTGGTATCAAATCCAAGTTCACACCTGATGTGGGTAACTACTTAGGTCAATGCTCGGGCTCTTATCAACAGTACAATTAGATCAGATTAGAACTCCTCTGTATCTGACTTTGAGGATTTTAATTTTGATTACAAGAATATCTAAGTTCATTAACAATCTATTCTTTGTCTCCTAATATTCTTTAATTTCACTTATCATTCCGAATATTCTGATTTTTAATCATTTCTCTTTCATAATCTTGATTCATATCTGATACTGGCCACCCAACCTAGAGTTTGATATAGATATCAGAGTAGTATAGCAAAATCATCGTAGGACCATAACATCCTGGTTCCAGGGCTGTAAATATTATTCTTTCACCTAAATTGAAATTTTGAGGATGAATTTTTGTAAGGTGGGGAGAAGTGTAACCCCCCGGTTTTAGATGTACGTGTCACAGTATCGGTACTCATTATGGTATATAAAGTTGCTTTGACCTTTCTGATAGTTAGATTACGCTGGTTTTAGTTTAAGATATTATTTTCTAATATTTTAGGTTTTTCAGAATTTTCTGAAATTTTTTTGGATTATTTTGGAAAATATCCTAATTTGGTGTCTACTGAAACCGATAATTGGCTTTAGGATTTTTAATTCGCAAACGGGGTCAAAATTTAAGAATCTATGTGAGCTGTTGCGATCGTAAAAAGACAAGTTACCTCCCTATAATAGCTATGTGAGTGTTTTTCTTTTATAAATTATATTTTACATGTTTAATTAAATGAGTTGATTGCCTTATTAAATCATGATGATCGACAAATCGTTATAAATAATATTTAATAGATTTAATTATAGAAATATCTCTATAAATTAAGACATGTTAGTGATTACTAATATTTAAGATAAACAAATAGATGGATCATTTTTTTTTATTTGGCTATTATTAAATAATGGATAAAAGAACTTTTAGAATAATAACTAAATTAATAAATATTAAAATGGTTGTGAAGAGTTTGGAAATAGAAACTTATATATACTTCACTTATGATATCGATCATAATAATAATAATAATAACAACAACAACAAATACTGATATATTATATATATATATATATATATATATATATATATATATATTACATGTTCTTGTTACATTTATCACACCGGACACTGTCATGCCATGTACTTCTATCACAGTTGCACAGATACGATTACGTGTACATGGATACACGAATACTCTATTATATTATTCAATGTCACTGTTATATGGATATTAGGCACTGTTATTTCATGTGCTAATATCATAGTTACACTTTAGTCTTCATGAAACTGTTAGTTCATATAGACACTTATTACGCAGAACACTATTATTACATCACTTGTATCACCGACTACATGGATACGATGCACTTGTATTTCATATACTTGTATCATCATTACACGGGCACTATATGCACTGCATCTATTTGTCACATGGATTCATTTGTATACATGTTATGATTGTTTCAGTATTTCTGTTGCATGTATCATTGTCCCAGATATGTATGTTCCTGTATTTCTGTTACATGACTGTCTAATAAAGTATATTATTGTTTCCTATTTTTGATATCGATATAATAATCTTGTTACTGGGACGTGCCGCAATTGATTCAAGCTGTACAGAGCTAAGTGCCAAACAGAATATTGTACCTTATGTTATCTTATACATGAATCTGTGGGGACCACCTCTAGAGTCCCACATCTCCCGTTTTCTGTCATCCTGCTCAGTGATACAAGGATTGCTCATGTTCTGTTGTCCTATTATATGTTACATGCACTGTTATTATTCTTAGTTCATTGTATAATTAATAAATACAATATGGGAGTAGGGAAAGTTGACGGTTGACTAGGTCTTATCGAGTGGATGTTCTGAATCTATATTTATTCTACTGCAGGGGATGGTAGTGTTGGCTACCATTGTATATAGCTCCATGAGCTCTCGTTTTCCGTTTCATGCTCCCCTCTTAGCGGAGGGCCCTGGTCTCAACAGTCAGGGGATTGTTTAAGGTCGTGATCCCGGTATGCACGGGATATACCCACTTGATTAGAGCTCATTGACCATTGAGTTCTCAATTAACGTAATAAAACAGTATAAACAATAGTGACGTCGGGACGCTTGTGCTTGTTATTTGGTCACTCTCTCATTCGAATCATGGTACCCGTATGCCATGTTCGGATAGGTTCGTCTGGAATGCAGGCTCCAGTATGAACCATCAGTGGTATGGGACACTGAAAGAGATTGATTAAAATACCAAGTGGTACTGATTGTTATTATTGTATAAATAATATGACTTGCTTGATACATGTATATTATTATTCATTTATACTTGTTACATTTCATGCTATTATTTTTACCACCATGTCACATGTATACTTTGCACTTCCTGTATTCTCCACATGCACATTATTCATTAACATGTATACTCAGCATTTCATGTATACTCTATAGACACACTATTGTTGTATAAACACATGACTGTTGTATGATTATTCTGTGTATTTTATATCTAAATGTTCATATTCATCATGACACCATCATGCTACAGTTACTATTAGGTTAAACAAGAAATATAAAACAATTAAGACTTGATACATATTAATAATAAAAAATGATTTCATTACTATATAATTAAAAATCAGTATGTAAATCACCTAAAGGGGGGTGAATAGGTCATGGCTATAAGTTGATGTCAAATAATGCGGAATTAAAAACAATTACTAGCTAACTAGCAATTAGTAACTACAGCACAAGAAATATTTGCAATAGAGTAAACAATAATAGCATGCAAGAATAGAAAGAGTGTTGAGTTCAGAGATAGAGAGCAATCGCAAACGCAAAGATATGTTTCAAGGTTCGAGCCATCACTCTACGTCCCCGCTTTCACCGCAATGAAGGATTTCTACTAAACTGATCCCGCGAAATTGCCAACCCTTATAACCCTATAAGTTCTTGCAAGAACTCAACGAACTCACAAGTCCCTCTCTTGGTACCGCAACACCTACAATCGAGCTTACTAGCTCAGTCGAGGCCACAACCTCTATAACTTCACGAATAGAAGAAATGTGATCTTCTTCTTGATCACAAAAGCTCACACAAACACAATCCTATAACCACATAGAGTAGATGAAGGTTTTTTAGATTGTGTGGTGAGAAATGCTTGTAGAGATGTGAAGGAAAGCTCAAACAAAAATAAAGATGTGAACTTTTGGCTCAATATAAAAATCTTTTGAGAAAATAGATTTTGATCACTAAAACTTGTTCTTTGGTGTTTAAAAATTGTTATAGGCTTTTTCTACAGTCTCACTATATATAAGGGATGAAAACAAGTAGAGAAAACCCAATATATCTGTTGGGAAGGACCCAGAAAAGACAGTCCAGAAATATAGCCGTGGGGAAAATTTAGAAGAAAAGTCTTCTGTCGGTTGACCGATCGGTCGACCGTCAATGGTCAAAAATCTGACCATTGGGATTAACGGTCAACCACTCGGTTGATCGAGTAACCAACAAAGAGCAAAGCTCTCCAACGGTCAACCGATTGGTCGACCATGACCTAACAATATCAAAAGATCTTATAGTCGGTCGACCGTTGTGCACTCAAAAGCAAAAGTGCAAGATCGGTTAACCGTCGATCGACAGAGCAATTTGCTCTACCTATCAGTTGACCGGTCGGTCGGTAAACTCAAGGCAAAAACCAGGTTTTGGAAATCTTTTAAAGTGCATCTCTTTTCTATAAAAATACATACATATAGTATATACAAAATAGAGTTCTTATGACTTTATAAGTATAGTGTGTGATCGTAGATCAATACAAAAATGAGGTAGAACAATATTTTGTAAAAATACTTTTCTTAAAAGAAAAACAGTTTTTCTAAAATCCATTTTTGAAAACTAAATAGAAAAACTTGATGAAATGTTTTCAAAAACATTTAGAGATATAAATGAAATGTGCGCATGTGTGTGTGAAACTCAAGAGGTATCAATCTTACTACCTTGGTTTTAACAAGATTATAAATCCTATTCTAAAAAATACCAAAATCAGAAATCTTCTATAGTCTTTAATCCAGTGAATAACTTGATCCTTGAGCTTGATATTCTTGAGGAATCCCATGTATGTATCTTCTTGGTGGCTTAGGCTCTTGAACCGACATCTATATGGCTTCAAAACGGTGTGAGTCTTATTAAATAAGCCGATATGCAATACATAAAATCCTGAAACTTATATAGAAGAAATTGTTAGAATCAACAACTTCATATGTTTTGTTATCATTAAAAGTAGGGAAAATGGCCTTTGGGCCAACAAGTATCTTATCGATATTATATATTAAAAACCTGTTAATCTTTATAAAACAGTATAACATTAATTGATATATAATGTTAATAATTTTATGTCATATCATAGAGGTAACACTGTTATAGCATGTTAGGCATTGATAATGGAATAATACTAATATGACCCTTGTATATCTATATACCGATTGTTAGAATATTTATATTGTATGATTGTTACCTTAACATGTATTATGTATTATCATGATTGTATTATTATAGTATATATTACTGCTTCCTTCATTTTATCACTCATTAGGTCACTTTCTGACGACCCTGGGTTTGCGTGCCTAGGTTTGAGCTTAGAGATTTCGTAGCACTATATTTGTTGGCCTAAAGGCCCATCACTCTAGTTTTGATGATGATTAACTCATGTAGTTATAGTACTAATGATCTTGTGTTTATATAGTTTCAGATTTTCTATCACGATCTTAATAGGTGCTTAGCTTCAATAAAGGAATTTTAGAGCTAACACATGTAGATTCAAGAGATTGCATGTCAAGATCGCATCTAGCACTCGGATAGAGTCAAGCTCTTTGGATCAAGTCGGCTTGGAGAAGGAGTTTTACAAGACGATTTCGGTTTGTTTAGTTTTAGTTTGTGTTTAGATCTTGTGTAAGATAGACTAATGTTGATATGTTCAAGTTCATACACACACACACAAGTTCAATACGTTTAGTTTTCAGTTTAACCGGTTTTGGATTTCAAGTACACATATATATGGTTTTCATGAATAGATAGAATCAAAACAAATTTACATGGTTTAATGTATATTGGATTTCATCTATATACATTTATGCTTCATATATTTAGAAAAACTTATTTTGATGATTTTATTTCATATATTTAGAGTTTTGTATTTAACAAAACTTATCTTTGGATTTAATGTCAAAAAACATAGATATATATATTTTATATGTGTATTAAATTCTATCCATACACTCTATACTTCAAAAGAGTTTAAATATCTTATTTTTGTATTTATACAAGTTTGAGAGAAATCGATTTTCCATTTCAAAGTTTGATTTTTGGAAATACTGATTCTGTGTTAAAGCTTAATTTCTATATTAAAATTAGTTCAAATAGTTTGCAATATGTGTTGATTTTTTATCACACGTATTTGTTCTTCAAATATTTATAAGAACTTATTTTTGTGAAATTTATAAAATTTTATGGGATTTTATAGGTGTTAAAAAGACCTAGTTTCAAACCCTATACCCTAGCCTGAGCCTGCTGGCGATCAATGACTAGTCTCTAAAATTGCATATTTCATATCACATCTTCACATTCATTTTATAATAAATATTGTTAATAATTGTCTTCTTTTGTGATTCTAGGTCCATGGTGTGGAAACGAAAAGAAGACCTAAAATCATCATTTAATGGGTGATTAAAGGCCTATAAAGATAGCCATTGACCTAGGAGGGTGATTCTGTCAAAATCAGGGGCCTAAAATCAGAAACTAAGACTTGCAGCCGACAGGGGACCGACGCGACAACGCGCTACAGGCGGCGCTGCGCACGCCGTACCAGCGCTTTGGGCCAGGGTTTGTCCCCCTGGTCCTTTTTCTCCTGGTGCCTATAAATACCCCCTGGGGTTCTTCTTCAGGGAGATATACAGAGAGTAATGTAGTTTAGGGTAGTTTAGTTTAGTTTTTTTTCTTCTTCCTCTTTATATTTTTCATTTCTTTTAGATCTTGTAATAGAAGAGAGAGCGATACATGGTTGGAAAGTAAGAGTGCTTGTAATAGAAGATGACAAGATATGAAAGGTTCTCTCTTTACCTCTCTTTGTTTTCTCTCTAATTTCTTTTACATGTTTAGCTAATTCCCTCTCATGGAAACTAACTACTAACCACTAACTTGCTAACTTCTTACTTGATAATCCACATGAATCTAATAGCCTTTATTTGGCTTTGCTCTTGCAAGAGCCATTGATGGCTCATGATGATGGATCTAACACTCTAACATCCTAACTCTCTAACAAGCTAACATTACTTTACTCCATGCTTACTCTTGTTTAGTTTGATGGTTTAAGTGTAGCTTGCACTTGTTTTGTTGAGTTTGTATGTGAAAGTTTATCGTATGGGTCATGCTTTGAAACTCTTGAATCAAGAACTAGTGATGGCCAAGGATACATGTGAGGCAACTATCACTAAGAGGTTAGCATGGTTAGTGGATCCATTAGTAGTTAGTAGCCATGAGTTTTCTTTCTTTTTCACTTTGTTTTAGATATATCTCAAAAATCACAAATATATTCTTTTCTATGTTTCTCACTTCTTTGTTTTCACCGTATCCTTCTCTTTTCATTCTTTGTTTTCTCTTCTTTCATTCTTTAAAATATTGAAGAACATTTAACATACACGTGAACATACCGTGTAAGATTCTATCACCTCCCGTCCTTATAGATTCGACTCGTTTTAGCCTCTATGCTAAAACGGAAGTATCGAGGAAGTCAAAGCACACATTTTAAATATCACTCACAAAACATACACTTTTTGTGCGAGGTTTTCCCCCGATTAAATTTTGGTGTCGTTGCCAGGGATGAGAATGGTTTGATTTCACGTTTTTATTAACTTTTCTTCTTTATTTTTTAGTGTGCAGGTTAAAGTGTTAGCATTGCAGAAGTCCACACTTGCTTTTGTGTGGTTGGGTAAAGTCTTGTATATTCTTATATTCTGCTGCTAGTTTTTGTTTATATTACTTGTGCACTGTAATAATTAAGAACTAAAATACAGAGATTGGATGCTTTAAAACGGTTTAGACATTTGCATCTAGGCACGTGTCGATTTAAATTCCAATGTACTGTATTTTATTCTTGTGTTGTTGTGATCTTGACAGAGGTGTACATATTGCATTGCATATAGTTAGGACAAACATGTGGGTGATTTACTCTCTTTATGTGTTCATTCTTATCTATATCACACACTTACACGAATTGAACTTTAGAGCAAACCCAATACAACATAAGGTGGGGAAGTCATTACCCTCCCTTAGACCAGAAATCATCTCCCCACTCACACAACCCAACCTTAATAAAAATTGTTAGATATTGGCCCCTAGGGATATCTCAGACTCATTTAAGAAATTGACCTAAGGGGAAAGTGCTAGAGTTTGACTCTTGTCAAATCGGTGTCTAAGGTTGGGGATTAAGAGGCGAAATCTTGAAGAACAGTGGTTTGGCATAATTAGACTCGTTGCTCCGACACGGATACCTCCCACTGATCTTGCCCCTACCTGGCCGATTAACTCATGGTCAGATTCTGACAATATACGCCCTGCGGATAGTCTAACCAGTTAGGAGTCGTCTAGGTCTAAGTCAACCCTAGCATAGGCTTGTTTTCTTTTTCTTTTTCTTTTTCTTTGTTTGTTTTCTTTTTTTGTAAATTATGAAATGGATTTTAACAACAATAATTTTTCAATCATAATATGAATCCATATTCACCCCGACCTCATTTGACTCGAATAACTCCGACACGGCTATGTACAACATGAACCAACCATATATGTTGGATTGGAATTATTCGACTCAATATGACTCGTATTCCCAATCCTATGACTTTAATTTTCAAAATACTTCAACTCTTTATAGAGTCAATGGGGATTCACCTCTCTCGAGTCAAATTTTTAACCACCTTGTCCACAATTTTCACAATATTCATTTTCCAATTTTGATTCATATACTTCTTTTCCTGTTCCACCAACCGAAGAAAAATCCAATTTGGAAAGGAGTTTGGAAGCCATGCTTGAGTCCTAACAACAAATTCAAAATTTGCTCAATTCGCAATCCTTTCCAAATCAAACTTCATATACTCCTTTTCTAGAACATCCAATTGAAAAAGAATCTGAGCTAGAAAAGCATGTGGAAGTTTTTTGTGAAACAGTGCAATGATTTCAAAATATGTTGGACTCATCATCTCAAGCAAATTTTCAAGAGTCTTACTCATCTTTTCCAGTCTCACCAATTCAAAATGAATCAACCATCAATACTGGACTTGAGTATAGAACCCTTGCGTGAGTCCGAGCAGCAATCGCAACATCTGATGGACTCACAATTTCACCACAATTTTCAAAATCAACTTTCATACTCACCTTTTCAAGAAGAACCAATTGAAAAAAAATGGAAGACATGATTCAGACTCAACATTTTGTTACCCGGCCTATCAGTAGGTTAGACTCAATAATGAGCGATTTGATCAATGAGAGCGAGAAAAGTCTTTCTTGCTAACCTTTGACCAATCCTTATATCCCTAACTCTATTGATTGGATCCAAGAATCATGTTATTTTAGAATCCAAGATTCAATTTCAGAATGCACTTTTGAACTTGACCAAACTCCAAGTTATGAAAGTCGTCTGGACATTCTGACAAGTTATCCTTTCCTGAAATTGACATTGAACCTGAATGTGATCCCAAACCTCATGTTAGTAATTCCATTTCATTTTTTAATTCAATAATGACTCTGGTATCTTTATCAGATTTTTTCTCTATTCCAGAGTCAACATTGAATCATGTACCAGTGCACTGTGAAACTGAATCACCAATATCTTATGGTTACACTTCATTGATGGGGAAAGTGTGTGAACATCAATTTTTTGGTTTGGACCCCATTTTTGAACTAATTTCGACTCCCCTTTTGAATCTCGACTTGATCTGAGTCTTCCCGAGTCGGTATCAGTTTTTGTTACTATTCCATTTGAGTCCAAATCAATCATCTTTAAAAATCACACTTCATTGTTGGACAAGAATGTTGAAGAAAATGACTCAGTAACTATTTTTTAAAAATGAAAATTAAATGGAGATAATTTTTTAAATAAGACCATTCAATCAATCATTCTTTTACTGGGTCGTATTAGAGAGGTCACTGGTAGGTTCCTTCAAGATTCACATTATCTTAATTAGGCCACATTTCATGGACCAAATAGACCACCACCGGAGCCACCACCATGAGGTAATTTTTCTTCCCTTCCTATTTGTTTCATGTATATACACATTCACGATGCATTGACGACGACGCATGAGATAAGTGTGGGGGAGGGTTTACTAACGTATGTTGCTTTAGATTTTCTTTCTTTACACTTCTTTTAGGAAACTTTTAAATTTTGTATAGAAACTCTTTTCTTTTCTTTTTACAAAACTTTTAAATTAAGAGAAATAGTTTTGATTTATTTTTAAGAACATTAAGATTATCTTAGGAATTAGGAAGACCTAGAGTTATGAATTTTTAAACCAAGTCAAAATAATAGATCTTATTTAAATTTTAGGATAACGAAGTAAGATTGAAAAGATAATTTGATCTTAAATTTTTTTGTCTTAGATTTATGCACTTCACACTTACACAATTTTTGAGATTGAAACAAAGACTGAAAATGTCATAGAAAAAATGCTATAAAAATATATTAAAAATGATGATAAAATCACTTATTGAAGGTGGCCAATTATGTCTCAGGAAGCATGATTATTTATGCCTAATACAGTGGATAAAAACAAAATAATCCCCTTTAGTTTTGTGGCCTTATTTACTCGAGTCCTAAAGTCCGAGCGATGTTTTCTCATCTGGTGCCCTAAAACTATCTGGTTTGGGAGTCACCGGCTAAAGGCTCACTACCTGGGTAAATAAGAAAGCCTAAAAAAACTAAGGGGAAAAAAGAAATATATATATATAAATAAATGGCATGAAAGTTAGAGTCGATATTCTAAAAATCTTCACTGTTCACATAGTGCATATTTTCTAAGAGTTTTATGAAAGATCAAGGAATCAACTCAATTTTAAATTCTTACATTTAATTTATAACAAGATTTTGCATTTTGACTTAATTTAAGGAAGAATAATTTCTAGTTAACGTATGACTTTGGATCACTTATATTTTCACAAAAATACTTCAATACTTTTCTTTATTTCAAAATGTGTTTTCAAAAATACTGACATTTGATTTCTTTTGTTATGAATTTTGTGGGTGTAATCCGCTGAAAACCCTCAGGAGACAAAACTCCTCCTTTAGGGGGAACCTAGAGGTTTAACGGCTTGTTGCACATGGTCAGTGCAATCGCGTCTCCTGTGAAAGTGGTGTAGTAATCTTCTTAGTTAGTTTTTTTTTTTGCTCGGGACAAGCAAAAGATAAGTGTGGGGGTGTGATTAGTCTCTAAAATTGCATATTTCATATCACATCTTCACATTCATTTTATAATAAATACAGCTAATAATTGTCTTCTTTTGTGATTGGTCCATGGTGTGGAAATGAAGAAGAAGACCCAAAATCACCATTTAATGGGTGATTAAAGGCCTATAAAGATAGTCATTGACCTAGGAGGGTGATTTTGTCAAAATCAGGGGCCCAAAACTAGAAACCAAGACATGCAGCCGACAGGAGAGAGACGCGATAGCGCGCTGCAGGTGGCACTACGCGCGCCTCGCCAGCGCTTTGGGCCATGGTTTGTCCCCCTGGCCCTCTTTCTCCTGGTGCCTATAAATACCCCGGGGTTCTTCTGCAGGGAGATATACAAAGAGTAGTGTAGTTTTCTTTTCATGTTATAGTTTAGGGTAGTTTAGTTTAGTTCTTCTTCTTCTTCCTCTTTGTATTTTCTATTTCTTTTAGATCTTGTAATAGGAAAGAGTGATACATGGTTGGAAAGTAAGAGTGCTTGTAATAGAAGATGACAAGTTATGAAAGGTTCTCTCTTTACCTCTCTTTATTTTTTCTCTAATTCCTTTTACATGTTTACCTAATTTTCTCTCATGGAAATTAACTACTAACCACTAACTTGCTAACTTCTTACTTGATAATTCACGTGAATCTAATAGCCTCTACTTGGCCTTGCTCTTGCAAGAGCCATTGATAGCTCATGATGATGGATCTAACACTCTAACATCTTAACTCTCTAACAAACTAACATTACTTTACTCCATGCTTACTCTTATTTAGTTTTGATGATTTAAGTGTATCTTGTACTTGTTTTGTTGAGTTTGGATATGAAAGTTATCGTATGGGTTATACTTTGAAACGCTCTTGAACCAAGGACTAGTGATGGTCAAGGATATATGTGAGGCAACTATCACTAAGAGGTTAGTATGGTTAGTGGAGCCATTAGCAGTTAGTAGCCATGAGTTTTCTTTCTTTATCACTTTTTTTAGATATATCTTAAAAATCACAAATATATTCTTTTCTATGTTTCCCACTTCTTTGTTTTCACTGTATCCTTCTTTTTTCATTCTTTGTTTTCTCTTCTTTCATTCTTTAAAACATTGAAGAACTTCTAACATACACGTAAACATACCGTGTAAGCTTCTATCGCCTCCCGTCCTTATAAATTCGACTCGTTTTAGCCTCTATGCTATAACAGAAGTATCGAGGAAGTCAAACACATACTTTAAATATCAAGCTCAAAACATACACTTTTTGTGCGCGATTTTTCCCCAATCAGTCGACCGGCCGATCGACTGATGTGCACAAAGACGTGTACAAGGCCTTGCCATAAGGCCGGTCGACCGGGCGGTCGACCGACTGTAACTACCTAACTCTCGGGTAATGCCGACCGACCAGGCGGCTGACCGGCAGGGCTGAGTGCCTTTAGCCTATCGGTCGACCGGGTGGTCGAGTTTGCCTGGGGCGGTCGACCGGTGGCTCAACGGTCAGAAATATGACCATTAGACGGTCGACCGGCCGGTCGACTGACAGGTCAAAACTGACCTTTTCTGGACCCCAATGGTTATATTCTTGAGAGCCTATAAATACTCTCAAACTGTTTTAACAAAAGTTTTTGAGAGCAATTCTTCCCATCTTTTTCAATGGTTTGCAGCAAGTTTAAAAGAAATTTTGAGCCTTAAAGTTTTATCTTTTATTTTTTAAAAGTGTTGGAAAATTAAAGAAAAGAGAGTTTTTGGGAATTGATTTTGATCTTTCGTTACAAATCTATTTAATGTTTTTCCCAAGTGTTTTTCTTTATTATTCTCTTTTCCAAATACTTTGTTTTTCTCATACTTGAGTTATCATCTCTAATCCTATCTATAAAATCTTATTTTTGTGAGAAAAATTATTTGTGGTCTATTGTGATCACTAAGTGTTGTTTGTGATCATTGGATCACCAAGATTGTAATCTTTTCTTTACTTTGGCTTTGCGCTTATTCCTCTTGTGCAGAGGTAATTGTGTTTGAGAGATGAGTAATTACTCCAAGTGTAGAGTTGTAATTCCTCAGTGGAGGTCCCTTTGTGGAAGATCCTGTATGAACATAGTGGAAATTCTTCTGTGTAAAGGCGGGGACGTAGAGCAGTGGCTCGAACCTCGAAACATATCTTGTCGTTTGCGTTTGATCCATTATCTCTCTACTCTATCTCTCTTATATCTTGCATTACTTTATATTGCACATATTCATATGCTAGATATATGTGCCCACACTTGTGTTGAACTAAGAGAGCTTCATATAGCACCTCAACTCTTTATTTAGAGGACTCTCGAGGAGCAGTTCCAGAGCCCTCCACGGGGAATTCGAGCTCACTCTTGGTTATACATAGTGTTTTACAAATTGAGTTTTAAAATTTCGCATCATTTGTCTTAAATTAGCTAATACACCTATTCACTCCCCTGTAGGTATATTTCATATATTTTATGAGATATGAGACTCGTCACCTATACTATTCATAGGTATTCTTATTATTCCGTCTTTATTTCTTTTTTTATCCATGTTCTTATATCTATCATGGTCGCTGACCCCTTTTGCAAGTATTCTTATAGTTATTTATGCTGAAATTATTGCGTATATTATGTTTATTTCATGTACTGAGGCTTAGCGTATATACGCGAGAGTATTTCAGCCATGTATATATACGTCGCCGTAACGTTCCCGTATTCGTGGGATCAAGGCGTTTCATCCACTTTCACATTACTAACTACCAGAAAATACAATATACTTTTCCACTTCTACTTCTCAACCACCAACCGAACACCGAAAAAGATACACACAAATTCATATTTTCCAAAAAAATTCTACTTCCACTTCCTCACTTCCGCCCACTTCCTTGAATCCAAACAACCTTGTTTCACTCCCTCCATATATTGCAACAGAACTTGCATCTGCTCTCTCTCTGAGGATATATGCGGAGACCAATTTTTTTTTTTTTTAATGCAATACTTTGTACTATACTTTTTGCATCTACAATAAAATAACAGTCCCTCTAATTCTCTGTGAGAAAATTTAGCTTGTTAATGATTATCCCAAATTCTTTCCAAAATAATAAAATGTCATCCTATAAACATAGTTGTTGCAAGTTTCGATCTCTCTCATAAGATTTTCATTTCAAAACACGAAATTTTTAACACCAATATATGTAATCCCACTGCACTGTTACGATATGCATGAATGATCGCTGGCGGTTGCTGTGTTTTTCATAATCCATCGAGATGTACTAGGTTCATTTGGTATTGTCACGTTTCAAAATCGACCGAAAAGAGGTGTACTTCTGTGACTCATATAAAAACTTTATCTGTCCGTTTGTTTGTCCGTCTTCATCCGTGAGACAAAGAGCATCATCTATCCTCTCTTTCTTCTTCCTCTCTCAGCTCTCCCTCCTTTTTCTTCCTCTAACTCCTCTTCTTCTTGACCTATCAGTCAGTTTCTCACCGATAGCAGCGGTATACTAGTTAACACTGTAACACCTGATATGCCATATAGCGTTCACTAGTATATGATAATATTTAATACACACTCGTCCTTCCAAAAGGATTTGAGCCGAATCCTTCCCACTCAAATATCAACATCCGACATTCGAATACAAGATCCACTCCATTGAAATTGATTTATATTTTTCAAGTATCTACAAAGCAAAAATCAAGTGTTTTGAATACTTTTTGCCCATGCATCAAGTAAGGAAAAACAGACGGCTTAAATAGTGAATTGGTTATTTTACGATGTAGAACATTTGAAACGTAACAAAAATTAGTTTGTAAGGGTTTTTAATGTTTAGATCATAATAAAAGTGGCCGGATCAAGAATTTGTATGTCTAAAGACATAGATCTAGCCAACTCACTACTTTCGGCCGTCCACTTTGCACCGCTTGATGGATGGGCAAAAAGTATTCAAATTTTGATCCAGCCATTTCATTATGATCTAAACATTTAAGAACCCCTGCAAACTAATTTTTGTTAGGTTTCAAATGTTCTACACCATTAAACTAACCAACTCACTATTTAGGCCGTCCGTTTTTTCTCCTACTTGATGCATGGGCAAAAAGTATTCAAACCACTTGATTTTTAGTTTATAGATACTTGAAATAATATAGATCAACTTCAACGAGTAGATCTTGTATTCGAATGTCAGATATTGGTATTTGAGGATTCGGCCTCGAGTCCTTTTGGAAGGACACAAGTCTCTCTCTCTCTCTCTATATATATATATAGAGAGAGAGATGGATGGGATTAGCTGACACAGGAGGCAACTCCATCCTATGTCACACTTAAAAATCATATATTCTGAATTTTTTTTTACGAGCACATTATTATCTTCATGTTCTAAGATGCACACATATAAAAAATCAAATGATTTAGAGTTTGTTTACATATTGATCTAATCGTTCCATTTTATTCTACTATTAAAACCTGTTAATGTTTGAACCCAAGAAAATGAAGTAAAAAACTTCAAATCAGGTGATTATATATATATATATATATATATATATATATATATATATAGATATATATATATATATATATATATATATATATATATTAGAATATGAAGATGATAATGTGCGGTCGAATCTTAAAAATTTAATCGAAAACTTAAGTTTTGAGTGCGACATAAGACGAAGTTGTCTCCTGTGTCAGCTGATTCCATTTTTCTCATATATAATATATATATATATATATATATATATATATATATATATATATATATATATATATATATATATATATATATATATATATATATAGGAGCTGATCCTCTAAGAACGGTTCTCACGGATTTCTGTGAGAACTATTGAAAAAACACCTAGAGGGGGGGGGGGTGAATAGGTGTAATTGCTAATCTAAGAAACTCAATGCAAACTAAGTGCGCTAATGCGGAAGCTAATGCAATGTTGCACAAACTAATACAATACAACAAGTGTAGCCGAATTCCCTTGCGAGGCTCTGGACTAACTCCTCTTGATTCCCCTTGAAATGGGTTGAGGCGCTATGTGAAGCTCTTGTTGGATGAGTACAAGTTAGCACACACACACAAGCAATCCAAGCAATATGAAATACACACAATCAAGCCAAGCATATAATAGATATGACAATAAGAAATGCAAGGCACAACACAAGCAATATATATGAATGAATCAATGCTCAACACAAGCAAGTATGATATGATGATGAGTATGATGCTTTGCACAATAATAAGAGAGAGTTAGAGAGACAATGGATCAAAACGCAAACCCAAGATTTGTTTCGAGGTTCGAGCACCTTGCTCTACATCCCCGCCTACACCACCGTGTAGGATTTCCACTATCTCACTCCCACCAAGGGAACCTCTACCGAAGAGGATTTCTTACAACACTAGGAGTACCAAACTCCTCTCTCAAACAACAACCTCCTCACACCGAGGGGTTAGGCCCGTAGCCAATACAACAACCATCCACACACCTCTACCGAAGAGGCTCACAACCAAACTCCACCTCTACCTAAGAGGGAGCAAAACCAATAACCCAATACAACAATCTCCACCTCTACCAAAGAGGGAGCAACTCAAGAAATTAAGGTTTACAACAAGTGGTATATTTCAACCACAAACCTCTTTCCTTTTTCTTTTTCCACAAAACAAGATCCTAAATAGTTAGGATAGAAGATATAGCTCAAGTGTGGAATCAAAGTGTTTTTGAAACAAGCAACAAAGAAAAACTACTTGGGAAATCTCTTGTATATGATAGAAAATGAATACCAAATCAAAATCCCAAAACCTAGTTTTCTTTGATTTTCCAAAAACCAAAACAAATAAAGATGAGAAGTTTAAAACCCAAAAACTCTTTTAAAACTCTTTTAAACACTTCAGAAAACTAAAAATTTTTCTCTTAGAAAACTTGGCCAAAATCCCCAAAGAGATGGGGTTTATATAGCCCCTATACAAAACTAGCCGTTTATATAGCCCCTATACAAAACTAGCCGTTTATATAGCCCTATACAAAACTAGCCGTTAGGCTGAGTTGGCAGTCTGACAGACTGCCGGTCGACCGGCCCGGTCGACCGCCAACGGTCAGAATTATGACCGTTGGGCAACTGCGGTCGACCGCCCGGTCGACCGATAAAACCCGAGAGCAGAGCTCTCAACTCGGTCGACCGTCCCGGTCGACCTTGTTTGTGCCTAACAGACGTGCACGTCTGTGCACGTCGGTCGACCGCAACGGTCGACCGGCCCTTGGTGCGGTCTACCGTCGCGGTCGACCGACCAGCCTGTCAGCACAAAACAAGGTCAGAAAATTTTGGAAAAATATTTTATAAAAACCTTTTATCATTTCTGAAAATTCCATAAAACTTGTTTTATCATTTTATGTTGAAACATAAACATGTGATAAAAATTTCAGATAATATATCAACATATCAATTCATTTTTGAGTCTTGCAAATTTTATCAAAACAAAACCTTGTATTTTGTCAACCTTGATTTTTTCAAAACATGAATAGGGATATCAAAATAAGTTTGTTACCAAGTTAAAGCATGTATGTATAAATATAAAACATCTACTATACATATAACATATGTAAACTTGTTTTGATCAACTATTCATAAAAACCAAATATCAAATCATAAAACGTGTGTGTTTTGTGCACTTGAGCATATCAACTAAACTAAGCTTTACAAATATGGATCTAAAACACAAAATCTAAACTAGATACCTAAGTCTTCTTGACGATCTTCATCTTCAAGTAGACTCGGTCCAAACTCCGTGATTCTCCAAGTGCAAAGGTATGATCTTTAAGGTTTGGCACCGAATCATCATGAATAGCTTCTAATCATCTTGTTGAAGCTAATTACCAACCTAATATCCTGTTAATGATCTGAACCTTAGAAACACAAGAATATTAGTAAACATAACTACATGAGTGTTGATCATCATCAAACTAGAGTGGAAGGCCATTGGGCCAACAACTTTCACGTGGGTCGTCGGATCTGATAGATCAAATCAAATAAAACTAGATCTCTATCAGATCCGATGGCCCACGTAAAAGTTCTCACATGATTCGTGAGAACCGTTCTTAGGGGATCAACTCACTATATATATATATTATATATATATATATATATATATATATATATATATATATATATATATATATATATATATATATATATATGAGAAAAATGTATATCAGCCCGCGGCTGAGAGTACTCTCTCAGCCTGCGGTGACGTTGCTCGATTTGTCACCTCACTGACTTGCGGCCCGCTTTTAGGGAGAAGTTAAATTACCAAATACCCCTTATGATAACTTTCCTTATTGTTTATTATTATTTTTCTCCCCTTTTATTTTTGCCGCTCTTTATAGGATATAAATTACTTTTCGCCCTATTTCTTTACCTCTTTTTTGAAAGATCTAGTTTCTCCTTTTCAGCCTGCGATAAAATTTTTTTTGAAATATAAAATCTTTTCAGATCAATTTTTTCAGCCTGCGATAAAATTCTATTTATAGTTTAATTTTTTGTATATAATGTAGTCAGAGTCTTTTGGTCGCATTGTACATTTAAACTGCGACCTTAGTCAAAGTCTTTGGTCGCAGTGTACATGGTGAAATGCGACCAAGGTCGCAGTGTTGTTATTGATAAAGATGGCCAGCAACTGCAATCTAGGGTTGCATTACATGGACTGCGACTTTGGTCGCAGTACGTTAAGTAATTAATTTTTTTGTATATAATGTAGTCAGAGTCTTTGGTCGCATTGTACATTTAAACTGCGACCTTAGCCAAAGTCTTTTGTCGCAGTGTACATGGTTAAATGCGACCAAGGTCGCAGTGTTGTTATTGATAAAGATGGCCAGCAACTGCAATCTAGGGTTGCATTACATGGACTGCGACTTTGGTCGCAGTACGTTAAGTAAGTGTTGTTTTATTAAGTGTTGTTTTTTGGATTAAGTCATTTTTTGAATTAAATGAAAAATGAAAAGTTGTCTGTTGTCTGATGCGACTTGGAGTCAGTCCGTGAGACGCGACCTGTCATAAAGATTTTATGAGATCTTTTAACGTCAAGTCTATGTTGACGAACCCCGCACCATTCGTTGTTTCCCGAAGTGGTTGTCTACGCGTCGGTTCTTCATTGGGTTTAGGCGTTAATGTCTTTTAATGCCAAACCGGCGCTGGCGGTTGGAGACCATTAATGCCGACGATTCTGATTAATGAACCATTAATTATGGTTATTATGGGCTGCCTATAAATAGGGCTCACCCTCTCCCTTTAACAGTCCATAATTAGACTTTTTCTTTCGAGAGCAATTGCTCTGAGAATTTCCGTCTTCTTCAGAGTCTCTAACATGGGCCTGCCTCCATGGATGAAGATGACCCTATTGACGAACTTGATCGATGTTCGTCCACAAGGGAAGAAGTCATAGACCTCATCGTCCACAAGGGAAGAAGTCATGGTCCTCGTCGTTCACAAGGAAAAGTCATGATCCCTGACGAGGACTTAATCCTCACCGAGATCTGCTCTGACTTGATGCACCAGTCAAGCTTGCTGATAACGGATGGTCAGAGTGGGTATGGCGGCGGGGGATGTGGTGGATATAGTGTGGGTAGCATACCTTGTGAGGTCTCACTCTCCCTCTCTTACCCCAGAAGTGACATCGAGGAAACTCCATGCTCACTGGATACCTTCTGCTGAAGAGATGTTCATAAACGAAAGATCGTATCCCGGCACTTTGGAGGGTCATTTGGAATCGGAGGATTCTGCTGCCACCAGACCTCAAGGAGAAGATTGCTCTTAGTCAACAAGGGCTCTTCTTGGCTCAATGGATTGATGTTTTGTCTTCTTGGCTACTTTGATGTTTAGTCTTCTTTGTAACACTCAATCTTATTGATTCTGCTGCCACCAGACCTCAAGAAGAAGATTGCTCTTAGTCAACAAGGGATATTTTGATGTTTAGTCTTCTTGGCTACTTTGATGTTTAGTCTTCTTTGTAACACTCAATCTTATTGATTCTGCTGCCACCAGACCTCAAGAAGAAGATTGCTCTTAGTCAACAAGGGATTTTTTTGATGTTTAGTCTTCTTTTGTACTGCTGTATTTGTAACACTCAATCTTATTGTATAAGAGATCGTTTTGTATCATTTGCACATGCCTGGAGATAAATGCCTGGACATAAATAAAAAGCATATTTGTTTTTTTTAATAAACTACGAACTTTTTCGCAGCCATGCATTGCAAACAAAACAACTATGACCATAGATGACACTGCGACCAAGGTCGCATAAGATACATTGCAAACAGTAACTACTGCGACCAGGGTCGACACTGTGACCAAAGTCTGCGACTAAGCAACTGCTGCGGTGACGTGTCACCTCGTCGCAGTGTTGTTGTTGATTAAGACTAAAGACCAGCAATAGCGACCAAGATTGCAGATTATTTTTTTAAGACTGCGGCCATCAACTGCGACCAATGTCGCAGTGTTGTTGTTGATTATTTATAAAGACCACAAACTGCGACCAAGGTCGCAGTGATGTTGTTGATTAAGAGTAAAGACCAGCAACTGCGACCAAGTCGCTGTGTATTTTATTAAGACTAAACACAGACAACTGCGATCAAGGTCGCAGTTTATTTTATTAAGACTACGGTCGTTTATTTTATTAAGACTACGGTCAGAAACTGCGACCAAGGTAGCAGTGTTTTTTGATTAAGACTAAAGTCCAGCAACTGCGACCAAGGTCGCAGTGTATTTATTAAGTCTGCGTCCAGCAACTGCAACCAATGTCGCAACCTTTCATTTTAAAAATTTATAAGGGTGAAGTAATATAATTATTAACTGCGTCCATGGTCGCAGTATATTCGTTTAGCGTAAAATATTTAAAATGAAGGTTTGTAACAATTGTACAGCATTTTCAACCAAGACATAGTAGTAAAAAATGTAATTCACACAATTAACTTTAGAAAACAGATTTATATATATAAAAAAAAAACAAATACAATTTTTTTAAACTTCTAATCCTCGTCATCACCATCGTAATGAGAAAGAAGTTTGCGACTTTGGTGGCAGTACTGAAGGAGGTCGCATTGCTATACGATAGCATGTTTCCTCCGGTATTCTTTATTCTGTATTAAGTATGCGACCATGGAATATTTTTTTACTTTTCAATGCTAGAAGTCGCTGTCGTCATAAAAGGGGTATTTTTGTCAATTTGTTTCACGATTGTTTAGGCGGGGTTTTTTTGATTTTTTTGGCGCCCACACTCTGCGACCGATGTGTGGCATATATTCAGCCACGTCCCGCAGGCTGAGAAACTCTCTCAGCCCGCAGGCTGAGGTACAGTAAGCCCTATATATATATATATATATATATATATATATATATATATATATATATATATATATTATATATATATATATAATATATATCCTTTAGAAAAGAACACAATAGTATTCACTAGTATATGATAATATTTATATTCAAAACCGATCGGAGGTTTTCTTCCATGACTCATGTAAAAACTTTATCGTCCGTCCGTCTTCATCGCGCGAGAGAGAGCAGTGTCCCCCCTCCTTCGTTTATCAGCTTCCTCTCCTCCTTCTTCCTCTTCCTCCTCCTGTCTGATCTATCAGTTTCTCACCGTCGACAATATACTAATTAATACAGTCAATTCCACTAACCCCTAGATTAAATCACCCAATTAACGAAGTAGCCACAATCATTGCTAATCCTCCTCTTTCATGCTTCCATCTCAGGCGTCCATTACTGTCTCCGTACATTTCTACCGTCGTCGTTATTATTCTTTTTATTACCTCCTTCTCTTTATAAAAATCCTCTCGCCTCCTCTCCTCTCGCCTCGGGAGATTAATCTCGCTCTTTGCTCATCCTCTCGCGAACTCAGCCTCTCTCTCGACTCCAGGTAACTCTCTCTCTCTCTCTCTCTCTCTCTCTCTCTCTCTCTGCGTCTTTTCATCAAACACATTGGTATTCTATTCTCGAGTTCCATAAATCCCTCAAGGTTTTTGGACCGTCGCTGCAAAAAGTTTGCTTCTGTTGAGATTCTTTAGGGCTTCTCATTTGTTTTAACAGTAAGAATGTCGCTAGAACTGAAAAATGCTCTTGTGCTCCAATTTTTATTCTTTTAGAATTTTAGGCGTTTTTGAGGAGTGGTATCGTTCAGTTCGAGACGAGTGGTTCTTTGTTTCATGTATTTAGGCAATTGTAAGAGGTGGAAGGGGAATCTCATTAGGGCAGAGAGAGTTAATATGAGATTAGTGGCTTTAATCAGTAAGAAGTCCAATGATTGATTGAACCTCTAGGGTAATCGAGCATAGGGGGAAGAACTGTTTTTGGTGGTCTCATTTTTTTGTTAACACTAAGAATTTTATTAGACATGAAAAATCTCAAGTGGTTCTCAGCCTTCGCGGCTCCAATTTTTATCCTTTTAGAATTTTAGGCGTTTTTGAGGAGTGGGTATTGTTCAGTTCGAGACGAGTGGTTCTTTGTTTCATGTATTTAGGCAATTGTAAGAGGGTGGAAGGGGAATCTCATTAGGGCAGAGAGAGTTAATATGAGATTAGTGGCTTTAATCAGTAAGAAGTCCAATGATTGATTGAACCTCTAGGGTAATCGAGCATAGGGGAAAGAACTGTTTTTGGTGGTCTCATTTTTTTGTTAACACTAAGAATTTTATTAGACATGAAAAATCTCAAGTGGTTCTCAGCCTTCGCGGCTCCAATTTTTTTTCTTTTCTAAAGGATTTTTAGACGTTTCCTTGAAATGGGTATCGCTCCGTTTAAGACAACTGGTTCTTGCTATCCATTTGTCATTTTTTTAACATAAAAATTTAGTATGTGTATTTGTGGGTGTTTCTGAATTAATGTTTCTTCTAAAGTTTTTAGGTCTTTAAAAGAGTTGGGTATTGGTCTTGGAGTGGACGCAGTTGCATCTTTAGGCCGTGGAAAGGGGAAGAACAAAAACCGGAAACCAAAGGGGACTGAATCTCGGTTGTAGATGTAAGAAGCTAGGGATTTGCAATTTGAGTATTGCTGTAGATTATATAGAAAAAAAAGGATGGTCATATGATTGGAAGACATATTCCGTTTACTCTTCCGTGAGATTTTTTGGAACCCTAACTGTTCCAACTATCATTATTCCTTTAACATGGGAATGAAGCAAATTACCTTATCTGTGTTAGGATCTTGCCTTGTTTTCAAGAGGAGATGATGGTCCAAGAAAATCCAATTGAGTTGGAGAAGACGGTGGCTTGAAGCAGAAGAAGCAAATCAGGGTGAAGCAGTTTCCTTTTCAAGCGATTGAGAGTTTTCTTATTCTGATAGGATACGAATTGAATTAAATTCCTATTCAATGAAGGTTTGTTTCTAAAGATTAAAGGGTCTAGAATCCTTCTAGATCAAAGAGATCAATTCCAAAAAGGATTGATCAAAATTCTTCAACCATCCAAAGGCCAGTATCATCTCATAGTTCAAATAGGAGTTGTATTATAAAATACTATAAATAAAATTGTAACCAAGCATTGTAATAGCCTCAACCAAGCTGATCTCAAGAAAAAAGGTGGAGAACACAAAGGAGATCAGAAGGAAGCTAAGCAAAGAGAGGAGTAAGGTGAAGGTGTATAGAGAGATGATATACTCTTATAATCTAGGCGTAGATTCAAGGAGAAGGTGAATATTCTGGTGTCATCAAGAGGAATGTTAGATCTCTTTGTACCAAGTTATTAATAAAGCTCTCTCAAGTTCTCTCCCCGTGGACGTAGGCCAGGTTTGGACTGAACCATGTTAAATCCCCGTGTTCTTTCTTATCACTCTTTTGTCTAGGCATTGCTAGTTTGCTTTACAATAGTTTTTTTTTATAAGTACTGATTATATTGTCAACTTCCACAAACGTCGATCTTGGGAATAACAATTGGTATTGTAGAATATCAATTTCGTCACAACAATTGGTATCAGAGCTAAAGGTTGACGAAGGGCGATATGTTGCATTAGGAAGTTTTATGATAAAGTTCGAGGTCGAGAAGTTCAACGACAAAGGAAACTTCGGCTTATGGCAAAAAGAGGGTGAAGGCGTTGCTGATGCAACGATGTCTTCACAAGACCTTGCATGGTAAGTCAGCAAAACTTGCAGGTATGTCAAACGAGGATTGAGAGGAGATGGATTTAAAGGCGGCAAGCATGATCCAACTATATCTCGCAGACGAGGTGATGTACAATGTGATGGATGAAGAAACGACTACATGATTGTGATCAATATTAGAGACGTATATGACAAAAACCTCTCTAACAAGCGTATCTCAAGAAACAACTATATGTGCTACACATGAATAAAGAGACAACGGTGTTGGAGCATCTAAACTTCTTCAACAAGGCCATCAACGAGCTTCTAGTGTTAATGTCAAGATCGACGTGGAGGACACGGCGTTGATACTTCTTAGTTCGCTTCCAGAGTCATATGATCACATTGTCACTACCATGCTTTACAGTAAGGAAACGCTCATCTTGGAGGTCACGTCAACTCTATTATCTATGAGATCAGGAAAAGGCCAAATCAAGAAGAGCAGATAGGATCGAGTTTGGTGGTCATGGGAAGGAAAGGAAGAGAAGAATGAAAGAAAGGTCCGGGCTCATAAAAAACATGTCACTTTTGTCACAGGGAAGGTCATTGGAAGATGACTGCAAGTATCAGTAAGAGTGGTTGAAGAAGGGGCAGCTGCGGAGGCAGGCATAGCATTGAGCGGTTTAGAGAAAATTGAAGTATTAATGGCTTCCAACGAAGATAATACTTCTCAGGTAAAGGCTGGATATTGATTCAGGTAGTACAGTTCATGTATGTTCCCAAAAGGAGCCGTTCAACTTCTTAGTTGTAAAGGAGGAAGAGATTGTCAAGATGGTGGCTTGGCTCGACTTGCGAGGTAATTGGCACTGGGACAGTCAAGGTTACAGAAAGAGATAGGATTGTGCGTGCTCTGGAGACGGTCTGGTATGTTCCGGAGGCGCATTACAATCTAATATCCATAAGGGTGCTCGACGAAGAATGATGCCGGATCCAAGTGCAACAAGGCATTGTCATAGTTAGCCAAAGAGACAGGGTAATCCTGAAAGGAGAGAAGTGTGGAGGGTTATATAAGCTGAAGGAAGGAAACTCATTCGAGGTGGAGTTTCAAGGATAAGCTTGGAAGGGAGTTTTATCGCGAGGTGGAGCTTCAAGGAAGACTGCAACGGGGCGTGAACCGGGTCATAGTATTGCGAGAAGGAGAAAGGGTGCATTCGGGAAAGGCCCGAGATGGCTTAAGCCATGGCGGTAAACCAGCCAAAGGCCCCGGAGAGGGGGCAAAAATTAAAGGTTTCACGTACGGTTACAACCAAGAAAGAATCAAGGTTTAATCTGAAATCTTAAGGTGCATTCGGGAAAGGCCCGAGATGGCTTAAGATTGTCAAGATGGTGGCTGGCTCGACTTGCGAGGTAATTGGCACTGGGACAGTCAAGGTTACAGAAAGAGATAGGATTGTGCGTGCTCTGGAGACGGTCTGGTATGTTCCGGAGGCGCATTACAATCTAATATCCATAAGGGTGCTCGACGAAGAATGATGCCGGATCCAAGTGCAACAAGGCATTGTCATAGTTAGCCAAAGAGACAGGGTAATCCTGAAAGGAGAGAAGTGTGGAGGGTTATATAAGCTGAAGGAAGGAAACTCAGTTCGAGGTGGAGTTTCAAGGATAAGCTTGGAAGGGAGTTTATCGCGAGGTGGAGCTTCAAGGAAGACTGCAACGGGGCGTGAACCGGGTCATAGTATTGCGAGAAGGAGAAAGGGTGCATTCGGGAAAGGCCCGAGATGGCTTAAGCCATGGCGGTAAACCAGCCAAAGGCCCCGGAGAGGGGGCAAAAATTAAAGGCTTCACGGTACGGTTACAACCAAGGAAAGAATCAAGGTTTTAATCTGAAATCTTAAGTTGTTTTACTAAAGGCTTGGAAATCAAGTCAAGGTGGAGATTGTTAGGATTTTGCCTTATTTTCAAGAGAAGATGATGGTCCAAGAAAATCTAATTGAGTTGGAGAAGACGATGGTTTGAAGAAGAAGAAGCAAATCAAGGTGAAGAGTATCCTTTTCAGGCGATTGCGAGTTTTCTTATTCTGATAGGATACGAATTGGATTAAATTCCTATTCACTGAATGTTTGTTTCTAAAGATTAAAGGGTCTAGAATTCTTCTAAATTAAGGAGATCAATTTCTAAAATAATTGATCAAAATTATTTAACCATCCAAAGGCCAGTATCATCTCATAGTCCAAATAGGAGTTGTATTGTAAAATCCTATAAATAAGGTTGTAACCAAGCATTGTAATAACCTCAACCAAGCTGATCTCAAGAAAAAAAAAGATGGAGAACACCAAGGAGATCAGAAGGAAGCTAAGATAAGAAAGGAGCAAGGTGAAGGTGCATAGGGAGAAGGTATACTCTTGTAATTTAGGCGTAAATTCAAGGGGAATGTGTATACTTTTGTGTCATCAAGAGGAAAGTTAGATCTCTTTATACTAAGTTATTAATAAAACTCTTTCAAGTTCTTTCCCCGTGGACGTGGGCTAAGATTGGGCCGAACCACCGTGGACGTGGGCCAAGTTTGGGCTTAACTACGTTAAATCCTCGTGTTCTTTCTTATTACTCTTTTATTTGGGTATTGCTAGTTTGCTTTGCAATAGTTTTATTTTGCAAGTACTGATCATATTGTCAAGTTCCGCAAACATCGATCCTGGGAGTAACAATTGGTATCGTAGAATATCAATTTCGTCACAACAATTCGATCAACAATTTGTAGTGCTATGAAATAAGTTTTTTTTGCACACTTGCTTACTTTCTTATTCAGCCTGGTAGGTCTCATGCACGCGAAGTTCTCATGGATCTTCTACATTCCCATTACCAATGTGCTTTCTGGCCTCTATTTGAATTTCACAAGTTTAATTAATAACCATGCCCATTTCTTATTGTAAATTATCTGTTATCAACTTATAGGTGAAAAGGCATCTGTTCTAGCTTTCACATTCATGTTGGAATCATATGACTGAATAGGTTCTAATTTTATGCAGAGCTGCATATGTTCCTACTGCTAATGGTTTTGTGGTACAGGTTTATCTGGAGTGCATGACACACTGTCCTCTGTCGGATACTTGCGAGTCTTTTAGGGGATATCATTTTGGTTGTCTTGGACTTTGCTGAAAGTAATATACATAGTTTAGTTCATAGTGACCTGCTCCTGCTGCAATAGTTGAGGCAGGTGGATACTTAGATTTGAGACTGAATTCTATCATATTTTTTTTTATGCTGGATTAAGATGAGTAGAATTGACAGCAGCAAGGAGGTCACTCACAATAATTCTAATGAAGGCACTGCAGCTCGGACAAGGCCTGTTCACGTCGAGGAGATTTTGTCAAGACGGAAAAAGAAACTCAATCCAGATGGTAAAGAAGGAGCCAATGAAGCAAGAGAATCTTTTGAAAATGATGATAATGGTGTCTTATCTGACAGGGGCCTTGAGAGCAAGAAGGATACAAAGACACGGTGAAAGCCAACTCCAGAAGATTAGAAGGGGCAATCTCTAAGAAGGAGCAGGAACACTTTGAAAGCAAAGATAAAGAAAACCGTGATTCAATAAGCAAGATGAAGTTGAAATCCAACTACAGAAAGAGCAATAGAGACAAAGAAAGCAGTAGAGACAAAGAAAGTAAGAATGAAAAGCAAAGCCACCATAAGAGCAGAACTAGTAATCACTCAGGAGCTAATCCTGACAAGGAATCTGAAAAGAAACAGCCTAAAATTTCAATAGAAAAGATAAATATGAGGAGAGAGACAGAAAATCTGGAAAGGAAGGAAAAAGAAAACACCAGAGTCACATTGATGATAAAAACAGATCGGTTGGTGATGGGTCTATGCCAAAGAAGCATGATTCTGTCAAATTGCGTGATGCAGAATATTCAGAAAGAAGGGATCGGAAGAAAGAGCATTCTCGAATTCATCATGAAGAGCCAAGGACAAAAAGGAGGAGATCGAGAAGCTGGGAATATGATCGGGAAAGAGATAGGTCTGCTTCAATGTCGCCTCGGGCGCATAGGCGCTCCAATCACGGAAGGGATTATGATGAACCTGTCTTTCTGTCTTTTGAAGACAAACCAAGAAGAAAATACTCAGATGCAGATAAGTATGGGACATCTGGAAATGGTGGGTATGGTGGTGGGCATTACCGGAAACATGGGAGTGGGCTTGGTGGCTACTCTCCAAGGAAGAGAAGAACTGCGGCAACTGTGAAAACTCCATCTCCAATGAAACGCTCCCCTGAGAAGAAAAGTTCTACATGGGATCAGCCTCCTGTAGGAACAAGCCATGGTGGTTCTGGGTCCTTGTTTGCCACTTCGCAGTCATCTTCTAATAAGATGCTTGAATTAACATCTTCTACTGCAGTTACACCGACTACGGCAAAACCCCAGCCTGTACAGTCAGTCGATGGGAAATCACTGCTGATTAATGCGTCCATTGATTCTGTTCAGTTGACACAGGCAACACGCCCAATGAGGAGGCTTTATATAGAAAACTTGCCACCGTCTGCTTCTGAAAAGTCACTGATTGATTGCCTTAATGATTTCTTACTGTCATCTGGTGTTAATCACATCCAAGGAGCTAAGCCTTGCATCAGTTGTATTGTACGTGATTAAATAACTTGAAATAAGTCAATGATATTTTCCTTACCTTTTTGCATAAGATATGGAGAGCATTGAATTAAGGAGTTTGGATATTTATCTGCTTTTTCATTTTTGGAATTATTTGTTGCAGATAAATAAAGAAAAGTGTCAGGCTGTGGTTGAATTTCTCACACCAGAGGATGCTACATCAGCTATTTCTTTTGACGGAAGATATCTGTCAGGGTCTGTTCTCAAAATCAGGCGACCGAAAGATTTCGTGGAAGCAGCAGTAAGATTCTTATTTCTGCCCATTCTTCCAATTTTCATTTTTTTTTTGGAGAGCATTCCAATTTTCAATTTTTAAGTATTATTATTCTAAATGTTGGTGACTAAGCTAATACTTTTATCGCGAGATTCCCTGTATATGTTAATGGCTGGTAACAGTTAATTGATTTTGGAATATTTAGTTAAATATTTCCTTCCTGTGCATTGCCTATGACTTGTTAAAAGGTTATATTTCTTTGCCTCACATTCTTTTTATTCTGTTATTCTGGTCCTATTTCTCTGTTAAAATTTGAGATATTGGTACTAGTTAGGATCAATCACTCTACCCTCCCTCTCTCTCTTGTACACACACACACATTCAATATTTTGAAGAATATCATGCTGCCTCACAGTGAACACACCACCTCAAAAAGGACTTGGTGCACTCATTACCCGTCCATGTTAATGTTCAAGTGATGCATGCTTCACTATGAGCTAGAAGTTTTATATAGCTATAAAAAACCCTTGTTTTTGACAAAATTAGAAGGGAAGGGAATCTTCTGTGCTGGTCCATTTAGGTTTTAATTTGTATATATTTAGTGAATTTTCTGTTTTATGTATTGTTTGATCTTCCAAAGCAGAATGGCACTAATAAGAAATAACCATAAGTAAAGCTAATAAGCTTTAAATTAAACTTGCGTCCCTTCTCTAGATTATGTTAGTTTGTGGAGGGGGGATTGCTTCCTAGTTGAGACATCTACATTTAGATTTGTGAGCCAGTCTGTATATCTGGGTTTTAAATTTATTGCAGACATGTGTTCAATGAATTTTTCAATACCTGAGGAGCTAAACAAGGGTTGGCACTACGTCCTTGTGCGCGTGTGTGGGTGTGGGCCGATACCGATAGTGAGATTTTAACAACAGTGAAACACATATCCGAGCATGCTTTGATTGGCTTCCCCATTGTTGCCTAGCATTTTGTCAAGTTCATATCAGATATCAACACCAGAAACTCATCACAAGCACTATTGTATTGACATTGCAAGTGATACTGCAATTTAGTTCAGGCCTATACATGCCTGCATTGGTACTACTCATAGTCCAACCTAGTTAAGGAAGATGACTTGTATGTGCAAATAAAGGTATTATTTCATCAGGAAGGTCCATGATCAAAGTTGTTATTGACATCTATAAAAAAAATGACGAGTATGAAGGTAGTTATAATACTAGGTAGGGATCCATCCACGCGCGCGCGCGCGCACACACACACTTGCATGCATGTTTGTGCAATGATGATACATGCATGCAGCAAGAGCACCTTCTTGTGTATATGATTTTAACATGAAGGATAGAGTAGATAGAGTTTTCATCCAGGGTACCATTAGATTTGAGGACGAGAGATTATATAGGATCATGAGTTGAAAGCATTATCCAAATTTATATGAAGAGAAGTCGTCTGCTACATGTATGCCAGTCACAGTAGATGAAGGAAAATGCTGGACTCTACACGATGTCTAAGTATATATTCACATAGGGTAAGCTTCATTGTTTTCAGGAACAAACTTTGAGTATGTTCCTACATACCATACTGCATTAACGAGTGATCTACACTATTCATTTTGATCTGCATATCATGAAATGTTTGTGAGTTGAAAATTTGTGTTCTGAAAGCTTGTCAGCCATCCAGTAGACGGCCCTGTTATATCCTATGCTAAACAGTTCTGCATTTAGCAACCATTTGATGATTGCATCAGAAGTCTTAAAAACAAATAATTTTAGATTGACATGCGTTTTATATCATAGATGCTGATGAAGGGAGTGGATCACCCATCAGGGTGTCCCGCCACATAGTTTGGCAACTGGAAACAGACTTACACTTTGTTCCTGTGGGACAATAAAGCCTTACTGAAATATGTTGTATATTGCAGAGACAGGGGGACAAATACATAACTATGTGGTGCAATATACAGACAGGGGGACAATCAAAGATTTTAAGTATATTGTTGCTGGTGCCTGATAATATATTTATACACAAACTAATATCTAAATCATTTAACCGTCAGAATTAACTATTTTTAGTGCAGTATTCTGAGTCATGCATAATCATTTATCGAGCAAATTTCTTCTTTATCTGTGGTGTGGTTAATATACAAGTATGTATTGAAGAATCTTGGGAATTAATATTCATGATAGATTTTGATATTATCTTTGAACAATATCAGCAAATACCTAGCTCTTACACCTTGAAACTGCTGCTTTCTACATTTTCATTGCAATATTTTACATTGTACGTGTGATGATCTTGGTTGCATGTTCCTCACCTAGTTATTTTGACTGTGGCTTGTAGATGAATTCTGCCATTCCTACTTGTATTATATATTTAGTTATGTCTTTTAATGCATATAATATGCCTTCTCTTCCCATTCTTAGCCGTCTCTAGTGACAATGCACATTAAATTAGTTCTATTATCATTGCAGAAGCTCTTGACATGGAAATTTTCTCTTTGATTAGGGTGTGTTTGGAATTGCTTGCTATATAAGTCCTTTTACAAAAAACTTATCCAAAATAACTTATTAAAAAGGACTCTTAGATAGTTGCGGTGTTCGGTAGTTTTAAAATCTCAATTGGTTATCAATAAAGATCAATGTTTGCAATATATTTGACAGAAGGGGTTGTATAGGAATGAGTATGGAAGAGAGAAAGTTTAGATAAAATTAATCATATTAAAAGTAGAGAGAAAAGTTAATCACATTTGGGAAGCTATCACATCGCGCATGAGAAAAAGTTGGAAAGAAAAGGGGAAAGCAAAAGGATGGGTTTTTGGCTTCTGCGATTGATAGAAGCCCGAAAAATCTGGCTTTTCCAAACCACAACTTTCTGACTGGCCTTTCTTAATTGACAACCAAACATCTCTATTTTATGAAGCACTTGTTTGCTTTAAAAGTCGTAAGAGCACTTATAACAAACGATAACAAGCACACCCTTACTCTTACAATGCTTATGCTTTTAAACCTGAATGATTGAGGAATATGTATTTTTACAAGCAATTGACAAATCATTAACTTACGGAATGATTATTCAGCAAACAGTAAAACACCATGAATCTTTCTGATATATACACAGTAAGAAATTTTATGCATCTGAGATAGTCACATGCTTACTAAAGCTTTATACACCATAAGAAATTTTATGTATCCTAACTTTTAGTATTGAGAGCATGTATCTGATAGTCGACATTGAATTTGCAAACAACTGCTCCATGTGACAATTCTACTCTTGAAGGTTGTGTTGCTGAAACTTGCACTCTTAGCACCTTAAGTATGCTAAAACTTGTCTTTTGAGCTTCTTCGCAGCAAATATTTATAATATTTCAGTAGCTTTCTTGTGCAAGGCATATGTTTGTGTTCTTAGATAAAAGCTCGTCTAACAATCATATTGGAATTTCTTTTAAATAGGGTATTTTTATTGGGTGTGTCATAATTGCCATTCAGGATCGTGACAAAGCGAGGTTTTTACAAAGCCGACTTCCAGGTGTAGTGCAACGTTGATGTAGTTGTTGCTTACTTCAGAACTGAATCTGGTGGCTAATCTTGGCTTTTGGTAGAGTCCTTCTGGTGACTAATTTTTGCAGTGTTTGCTTTAATTTATGGCAAACTATAGAAATAATATTATGTCAACTCCAGTCAGGAAATTTCTTTATGGGGATACTAGCTGAATTTTATTTTATAAATATTATTTGAGGGCCTGATAAGTGATAACTGTTACCCACTGAGTGATTTTTTTTTGGTTACCCTGAAGATCATGCCATTTACAGATTGTCCATCTTTTGATGTGTCTACGTTGTGATTTTTTCAGTGTGTGCTGCCATTATGTATAAACAATTCTTTTTTTTTTTTTTAATGTTCGAGCGTTTCAAATGTTAGCTCATTATTCTTCCCCCCTGCTATTAGTACTAAGGTTTCACGGCATCTCCTACTCGAAGATGTTGCAAAGCAACTTGCACCCTGCTGTCTTATCATTTCTATTCCTTTCTTCTAGCTTTTATAAGACTTTTGGTCTTATTCATTCAGGCATTTCTGCATAGGTCAAGTTTTGTTCTTAACCTTGGTATTGATAGTTAAAGAGGGAGGATTGCTGGTCAAGCTGCCCGGCAACTTATACCGACTTCTAATATCTATCATGAATTTCTGAAAAAAATGCTTTTTGGTATATTAATTAAATATCTTTGGAGTATTAGTATGTCCTTGGTGAATCCAACTATCTCCAGATCTCCCATTTATCTTATTTGGAACAAAACCTTTCCAAGGATCCTTGGTGGTTTGGCATTTATCTTATTTTCCTCTGGAATTGTTACTGGTTTAGGCATTCTCTTCGACAAGTCTTGTGAAGTTATGTCCCCTAAAGTTTCTCTCTCAACCATCGCATGTAAACCATAAAAAATATATATGAATGCCACAAACATTTTATTCTGTTAATGATTTTAAGAAACAAGAGATGAATTGAAGAGCTTCTATTGCTTATGTAATATTCCGGCAAAACTTGTGCTCATCTTAGTATATACCAATAAGCTGCATATCTATTCAATTATGCTCCGGAAGCCTCCTTTCAAATATTTATAGTAACATTGCAGAATCTATTCCATGTTACTATTTTGGTTTTCTCTATCCTCAAATGAACTATTGAATTGATGTATTCAAGTACATCAAATGCTTCCTACAGTCATACTAGTACATCATGCTTTGATATCAAATGCTTGCTACAGTCATTTGTTGTATGCTAAAATGAAGATTACAAATGTGAAGTCCTAATTATCTGTCTTGAAATTGATTTGTGAGTCTGTCTGAGGTAACTTCTGTATAGTGAATTCTATGGCACAATTTCTTATTGGGAGTCTGTCAATTTCCCTGCTGTCAAGGTTTGGAGGCTATGCCATTTCCTTCAGACATTATTGCTTGTGGTCTGGAAAGTCTACTGCTGGCAGGAGGAGATGAACCGTTTTAATGATTCTGTAGAGTGATGTAGGAGACTTCAAGTGTAGTATCATGTCATGTAGGAGACTTCAAATACAGTAGTGTCATAAAACTTTGTCAGAAGGAGTATATAACTATAGTTGAGACTTGAGAAGGAATATAGAAATCTACTCCAGATATTCCTGGCAAAAATGAAACCTTTGTGAACTTGTGTATAAGCCTCTGAATTCAACTTTAATGCATCTCTAAACTTCCACATTGCAATGTTAGAATGTAACAAGGCCTGGGTTTCTGAAAATCATTTCCAGTAAAACTAGGTTAGCTTTGAAATTAGAACTTGCAGTGATTTTCCTATGAAAATATGAGTCATTTCCAATTGGTTTAAAAAGTAATTCTTATTCTCATAGTTTTGATGCTCTTAATATAATCTTGATCTCCATGAAACTTGATCAGATGGGGCCTTCTTACATAATCACCAATCGTGCATTGACAGCAAACAAGGATCAAGGATCTTTAGTCTTTCAACAAGGAACACTGGGGTTTTACCAAAGAAAAAAAAAAAAACAATTCTAGAAGAAACTGGCATAAGAATATCATTGGTGGAGAAAGACTTTGGTCATGGCACCTGACAGGAAGGAGAAATCTTATTGGCTAGCTCTGCTTTCAACTTATTTAGCACCAATTACTTAGTAATTATAAACTGAGCATCAGTTTGGAGAAATTGCATAGAACAAGGAGTCATTCAAATGATATGTAAATGCAACGAGGAATATAGGTTGACAGTCAATATTTTTTGTATGTTCGCATGCTAGAACTTTTCCAGTGTGGTCTTCACTAGCATACCTTCATTTATGCAATTAAAAGTTTTGCATTTCCATTTGATATTTCACAAACTTCAGGAATAATACATTTTTTTTTTGGCAGAAGTTATGGAAGAAAGGTGGATTTCCCTTATTATTATGCTTACCATGAAGTTAACAGATTTTCTTCTTCTGAACTTCTGTTAATTACAACTTACCTTGATTGTCAACACGTGTCTTTAAGAATGCTAATACGAACTCATTTCTTTTAGCATCCTAACTACATACGAATTTATGCTTGTATATCTGGTCTTTGTTCCACTTCTGCTTCCAGTTAGGATATGTTCTATCTTTTTTTTGTTTTCCAAATGGTAACTTCTTGTTGATTGGTATCATACATTTCGTAGAACTTAATATGCTTTCACAGCTATATCATGGTTCTATATTCATCTACCAGGTTTTCAGACAATTACTATTTTCATGCAGACTGGAGCCCCAGAGAAAACAGTGCCCACAGTCAAAGCAATATCGGAAGTTGTGAAGGATTCACCCCATAAGGTTCCCATTCTGAAACCTACCTTTAACCTGTAGCTCCCCCAATTTAATTCAAAGTTGAAAGTTTGCTATACTTTGTGTATTTAGTTCACATTATAATACATGAGACCATTCCAGTAAGGAAACTGGAGTGTAGATGATTTTGTTCCTTATTGTCTTCCTATGCTTATTCTGTAGTTATTTTTGCGTTACTTCTTCTGGGTTGCTATTGACCCTTTGTCGTATAAATGCAGTTTATTGATCCTTTATTGTTTATAGAGTCCAACTGACACATTTGGCTTGTATTTTCCCTCAATTTTGTGGACTTTGAACACGTATTTCAGTTTGGCTCTTATTTTTAACTATTATACAGTAAATATGGTCCTAAAATATATAGCATAGCTCAAACAATTTCCTATGGCTGAGGCTCACATCTTCTACTTTCTCTAGATAGTTTTGAAGACTAGGAAAAATGGCTTGTTGGTTGCATGAGAGCTTAACTTGTGGAAAAGATAGGTTTTCTTCCTTCTTGACATGTGGCTATCATTGTGGATGTTATACTGTGGCTTTTAGCTGGAAAAACTGATATCGGTCTCTCCTTTGGATCTTTGTTCTGGGTCCACTTGCTACAAAGTATGAGGCAGACAACAGCTTGTATCATAGCTCTTCATACACTACCATGATGCTTGCAACAAAATGGGCCTCAGTGTTGGATGTTAGGCGTCTCCATTCACTTACACATCACTTGCAATCTGTTAGGCCTAGCAATCTTTTCTGTGCCACACTTTTGAGCCTTTTGTTCCCACTGTCTCCATTTTGTCAATAAAGCTGCTTTTGTTTTTTGCTGATGATCAATATTCTGTACTTAAGAGGAGTAATGGTGTGTCATCTGTAGGCTACTGATGTTTTGGTGTCCTATAATGTGGAAGCTGATGAGAGAATATGATCAAGGACTGCATAGAGAAGAACCTCTCTTTCTTGACCTTTAAATCTCTTTTTCCATAAATCTGAAGTTCAAGTCATTACTGTAATGGAGTTCTTATTCCTGTAACAAATTCAATATAATGCGAGCTAATCCGAAAGTTCAAATGTCAGCATGTCATTTTTGATGCTACTCAATAAAGATTATTTTCTCCTGATTATATATGATACACTAGTTATCACACTTACGACATGAGTTTAAGAGGCCTTTGGCTTCTGATCTGTGGAAGTTGGATTCTTAATTATTTGTATAAAGCATGCACTTCAAGAGCTTCCTTTTTTCAACTTGCACAACTATTGTCATATTAGGTGATAAAACCTTTCCGAATGTTGCCAGATTTTCATTGGTGGAATTTCTGAGGCTCTTTCATCTGACATGGTAAGCTGGTTCAAGTCCATTCCTGATGTAGAATCTTTTCTGGGTAAAAGTTTCTTATTGTTGGATCCTTTATATATCTTATAGAGTTCTTTCTGTGTTCTTAGCTTCTGGAGGTTGTTGGTGCCTTTGGGCTTCTGAGAGCATACCACTTTGAGTTTAATGAGGAACTCAATGGACCATGTGCCTTTCTAGAGGTATGCTACTGCCAAATGCTAAGTCTGAATATTTAGCAAGCACTCGAATCCCAAGAATTGGATGTGATTGATACCTGACTTTGATATCACAGTATGAAGATCAGTCTGTTACTCACAAGGCTTGTGCGGGGCTTAATGGGATGAAGCTAGGGGGGCATGTCCTTACTGCTGTTCAAGCTTTTCTTGATTCCCATGGGGAGGAGGTGGCACAATTTCTGATCCACCCCCTTAATGCATATTCAGCATAGAATACTTTGAAGTTTTCTGTTTGCTAAAGCTCACTTGGTTTCAGGACGATGCTGAAAACCTTCCATGTTATGATATTCCCTCGCATGCAAAATCACTGCTTGCAGACTCTACACAAGTTCTACAACTTAAGAATGTGGTATGATATTTTCACAACTAGAGCAAAGCAGAAATAAATACTCCACTTGATAATTTAATTCATCAATTTCATCCAATAATCATAAATATTTCACACTCATTTTTATCGGTTCTCTATCTAGCAATCACACTTTATTTTGTTGATTTGTCCTGAAATCTGGATCAGTTCAATCTAGAGGAATTTCTTTTGCCCTCAGAATCTGAGTTGGAGGAAATACTAGAAGATATAAGGCTGGAGTGCACACGGTATGTTAAACTCTAATGCAATTTATCTTTGATTTCACTGCCATGTTTTGTGGTATTGAAGTGGTAGCATCATTTTTTGTTAAAATTTTCAGGTTCGGAACTGTGAAGTCCATAAATTTAGTTAGGTTTAACAGCAAGACTGAAGGTGCTACTGAAGGTTCTGACCAACAAGAGCCGCATGATGACTCAGCTAAAATCCGATCTGCAGCGAATAGCCCTGGCAACAACTCTAAGAATGAAGATGCAGATTTACCAGCATTGAATAATGTTAGACAGCATCAACATGTCAGGCATGATATGGAGAACACAAACAGTAATGATGAGAATCCTGTTGAGGATTTTGAGAGGAAGGAATCTGCAAGTCCCAGCCCTAAAGATGGGGACAGTTCTGAATTGGAAGTTTTTTCGGGCCTTGATAAGGAGGCGGGTATTAGCACAGAAGAAAGCCTTGGTCTGGAGAGAGGTCCAGTTTCTGAAATTCCATCACAGGAGGTTGATATAACTGGGGATAATACTGCTAACTTGGAAGCACATGCAAGCAATGGAGGCAGCGGCCAAGTTTGGTGGAAATTACAGATCCAAATACCATTGTTGCAGACGAAGCTGGTGCAGGCAATGGAGATGGTAATCATCAGACTGAGGATGTTGAAGTGTTTGAGCCGGGGAGTATTTTGGTCGAGTTCTTGAGAAAAGAAGCAGCTTGTGCTGCTGCACACTGTTTGCACAGGCGGTATTATGGTGAGCGGATTGTTTCAGCTAGTTATGTTTCACATGGTCTCTATATAAAAAGGTTTCCGAGGTGAACAACTTGTTCTTCAGATTCGGTATGTTTGTGCTCGTGTCTTGTGTTCTCAGAGCTGAACCAGGGACAATTGGGGGCACTGGCTTGAATTGGCTCAGCGGACGAGAGGTCTCTCTATTTTGATACTTTGGGGCAGTTTTAGCACTTTGTCTCTAATCAGTGATATGATCACCCAAGTTCACCTAGGATGCAATGGATGGTGGTTGTTCATCATTTTGACCTTAATTTTATGTACTAATTTATTGCTTAATGTAAAAGTGGACTCAGTTTCATGTGACACAAGATCTGTTGATATTTTTACATTTTTTTTTTAATTTTTTACAAAGCAGTTAAGGGACTTCAACTGATGTGCTTTCAAGAACATAGTTCTGTTTTTATATGTGGCCTCATGTCTCATGTTTTTTATTACACCAGGAATTTCAGTAGATGTTTTGTAAGAAAGAAAGCATCAATGGATGTGCACTGAGCTATATTGGATGATGTAGGTGGTTGGAATTGGGCTTGATGATAAATCAATTGGCTGATGATGAGGTGACTGTGAAACTAGTTTGATTTGTGCTTGATGATAAATCAATTGGCTGATGTTTTTCAAGAACTTTGTTTCTTGTTATTTACAGTATAGGGGCCGTTTGTTTCGCGTAAAAGTCCGTAATTCGTAAATGACTTACAACCCAGTTACAACTACGGCGTTTGTTTGGACCATAATTCAAAAAAGACTTACACAACCCAATTACCCCTCACTTGCAACCCAATTACCACTCACTTACAGCCCAGTTACAGTTAATTTTGTGGTCATGCAAATTTGTATTATTTTTTTACGTTAATATTAATTTTTTTTAATATTTAGCATTTTTAATATTTATTTGCAATATTAAAACTTTTTAAATCACCAAATAGTTAATTTTGTGATTAATTTTTTCACTTACGACTTACACATTACGACAACCAAACACCGTAAAGCACAATACACTTTTTCACTTACAACTTTATATTACTAACCAAACACCATAAAGCTTACATGCATGTAACTCATTTACAAATGTAAAAGACTTTACCAATTACAACTTACGAATTACGGCCAATTACGACAACTAAACAGACCCTATATGTAAATTCAAACTGTAATTAGCATCAGCCTTTATTTTTATTTTCATGCTTAGACTCTTGACTTTGTACATTCAAATTTCTGTCAGTTATGAAAACATATAGATGCTAGAGTCCGAATTCTACTCGGGTAAGATCATAAAAACACTAATTTGTATAGAATTTAGATTGCCAACTCCCCTCATGTGATATTAGGTTAAAATCTGACCCCTTCCTTCAAAAGAAAAGATCTGATTAATCTCAGGAAGAGTTGGACTTTGCTAGAAATTGGGTCCATAAATATTGGATTTATGCTTGGCCTATAAATTAAAATTCGTTTGAATCCTAATGCCAATACAAAAAGTACCTCTGAAATTTGTGTAGAATGACATGGAAATTGTAATTATAAAATTTATAAAATTACTAGTTAAAAGGATGTGCACCATTTGAACATTGTGGAAATAGAAATACTGTTATTAGAGAAATAAAAAGAAATTAGTTGAATAAAAAATTTTAATGTCTTCAAAAATTTGAATTTTTTTTCTAAGAAAAAGAAGAGTCAATAACTAGTAAAATGCACGTGCATCAAGTGCACATGAATTGAAAGTCCTTTTTATTTGAGATTTTTTTATCAACAAAATTTTTCTGCGAATATAATAAACCATCAAATACTAAAATTATCTAAGTGGAACTTTATCAAATTTCATAGAAAAATTAGCAAAAAACATAGTTATTATGTAAAAAAAGTATAATTAGAGTAAAATAAAAGAGTAACTGAAAAAACTACGTATGAGAAAGTGCAAAATTCCCTTTCTCTTAAAATTTTTTTCCGTGTCCTGAAATACTTCTAAACTCTAGGACTTCCCAACATGAATCAACAATTGATTATTAGTTCCTGTAATTAGAAATAATTAACGAAGTTTTATAGAAAATTTGCTATAATATTCATAATAATTCAAAGAAATTATGTAAGTGGAAATATATCAGATTTTTTAAAAAAATTCTGGTACATTTGAAAAAGAAAAAGAGTAAAAAAAAAAAGAAAAAGAAAAGAATGTAACAAAAATCATAAGCTTACTTTCTTTTGTATTTTTTTCTTCATCTAATTGAATATATTTTCTTTTTCAGTTTTAACTTTTGTTCTCCTTCTTGCATTAGAAGAGCACTTCTTAGAAGATTATATAAAGTAGAACTATCTAAGAAATTGAAATCTAATAAGTTTCACAATTAGAACATGATTAGAGTATAGAAAATTGAAAAGAAAGAAAAATTTCTTTTTGACTAATTAGTTGTATAAAATTAAAATCTTGGAGTAACGGTTGAAATAAAATATTGAAAGAATAGAAGAAGATGAGAGAAGTTTTAGATTGAGATTCTTCTTTCCTCAATCAAGAGTTAGTTTGATAGAAATCTTTTTAAATTGTGATTATCTTTTATATATAAATCAACGGTGAGAATTTTCTGTAACAATGGCTCAATACATCAATTTTATTATTATTTGAAATCTTTTAATTGAGATTCTTTTTCCGTAACTAAGGTGATGATTTATTATAACGATCTAACAATCTAAAATCACTATTGGTGCTTTTATAGATAGTATAGATTAACAAGCTAACCAATAAAGAAACCCATCAACTCATTTAATTTATTTTAGGTGAAATTTCTATGAATCATGATATATTTCATGCATATTATATCATGAATATGCCAAAATTATACATATTAACAAATCAAACTATTACTCATAATTTTAAGAAAACAAATCTTGTACAACTCTTCTCATATAAAAATAGTTTAGGATAGGAAACACTTTTATATTTGATTTTAATTGAAATTCTTTATTATTCATGAGAGTACACCTTACCTGTTTTGGCCAAGAATAAACCTAACCATGATTAGTAACTAGTCAAATTAACACTCATAATTTTAGAAACAAAAGTTCTACTCAAAATATGATTATCGTTCCAAATAGTGATAACAAAAAATAGCATATTAAAATAATTTAAAATTATCAAAAAAATAGCTTATAAAGAGCATCATTGAGTCAATCAGTAGCGTCAATAATTATATTGCATAAAGTATCATATTATTGCATTTACCATAAGGCAACTGCTAATATTAAACATAGCCTGCTAGACGTACAAGACTTTCAACATCACATAAATAAGCTACTTAACCTACAAATTATTAGAAAATTAGCAAGTAGACATAAAAGTACCGCCTTTATGTTTAGAAATCACGCGGAAGTAAAAAGAGGAGAGTCAGGAAGGTGAATTGAGAAGCTCTTTCAAAAATCAAGTCATATCAAAAAATAAGCTCAAAATAAAACTCAATTAACCCAAGTGGAGAATTCAAGCTCAACTAAAATTAGGACTCAAATGAAGATTCAAAACTCAACTTAAAGCAGTTGAAGATCAAGCCAACTTCAACTTTTATTTTATATCGAGTCAAGTTGGATAGGTGCCTTAGATATTTTGTTAAAACAAATTTGATATGCTTGAGAAGCTTATGGATAAATACACACAAAGATTTACAAAATCTCAAGTATTTATAAAATGATACATACAAAAAATATTTTCAAAAACTCAAGTATTTACTGTAATGTTTTTTGGATATTTATGTTCAAAATCAAATTTCAAAACTTACTTTACTTAGCTATTTTCAAAATTTTACTTTACGTAGCTATTTTCAAAAACTTACTTTGCTTAACTATTTTCAAAAACTTATTTTACTTCGTCCAAAATAAAATTCAAAATGAGTATCAAAAATCTGTTTTGACAACACTATTTTGATATTTCAAAATATAGCTATTTTAATTTTTTGCCTGTTTTCACAAGTAGTATTTTATGATATCTCTCTAATTGACTACCTGATTTGTAGCCACTCAAATATACTTTGCAACAACTCTATTTTTGAGAATCTATAAATAAGAGATGATTGTGAAAGGGACACCTAGAGGGGGAGGTGAATAGGTGTAAGTGCTAATCTAGAACTAAATGCAAGACTAAGTGCGCTAAATGCGGAAGCTAATGCAAATCTTGCAACACACTTAGTACAATCAACAAGTGTAGCCGAATTCCCCGTGAAGGGCTCTGGACTAACTCCTCTTGATTCCCCTTGAATGGGTTGAGGTGCTATGTGAAGCTCTTGTTGATTAGGTACAAGTGAGGCACACACAAACAACCAAGCATATAAGATGAATAAGCAATATGAATATATGCAAGACAACACAAGCAAATAGATATGATATGACAATATGAATATATGCTCAACACAAGCAAATATGGTATGATATGAATGATGCTTTGCACAAATGTAAAGAGAGAGAGTTTAGAGACAAGTGGATCAAACGCAAACACAATGATATGTTTCGAGGTTCGAGCACCCTTACTCTACATCCCCGCCTACACCACCGTGTAGGATTTCCAATCCACTATACCGTCCACCGAGGACTCCCACCGAGGGAACCTTCACCGAGAAGGATTTGTTACAACACTAGGAGTACCTAACTCCTCTCTCAAACAATCACCTCACACCTGAGGGGTAAGCCAACAACCGACACCTCTACTGAAGAGGGTTTACAACCAAATCTCCACCTCTCACTAGAGGGAGCAAACCAATCACCCGATCACCTCTACCAAAGAGGGATACAACAAGGATAAGGGTGTGTACAACAAGTGGTTCCAAAAGACCACAAATAATCTCTCTTTTCTTTCTCTTTTTCACAAAACAAATGATCCTAATAGATTAGGATAGAAGATAGCTCAAGTGTGGAAACTAGGTGTTTTTGGAAACAAGCAACAAAGAAAAAACTACTTGGGAAATCTCTTGAATATGATAGAAATTAAAGATCAAATCAATATCCCAAAACCCTAGTTTTCTTTGATTTTCCAAAACCTAAAAACAATAAAGATTGGAAGTTTAAAGCACAAAACTTTTTTTAAAACTCTTTTAAAACAATAGAGAAAGTCTGAAAATTTTGTCTCTAAAAACCTTGGCCAAAAACCCAAAGAGATGGGGATTTTATAGGCCCATCAGAAAACTAGCCGTTAGAGCTGAGCTGGCAGCTCTGACAGGCAACGGTCGACCGGCCCGGTCGACCGCCAACGGTCGGAAATATGACCGTTGGGCAACTGCGGTCGACTGGCCCGGTCGACCGAAACAAACAGAGAGCACTGTAAGTGCCCCGGTCGACCGGAGCGGTCGACCGTCCCAGTGCCTCCAAACGTGCACAGATTTGTGCACGTCGGTCGACGGCCCGGTCGACCGACTTCACCCAAGTCGACTAGGTCAGGTTGACTAGTCGACTGATTGAAGCCTGGAACAGAAATCTGGGTCAGAAAAATAGTGTAAAATATTTTTCTAAAAATCTTTTAACACGTCTAAAAATCACCAAAAATAGTTTTTATCATTTTATGTGGAAACACAATCTTGTGATAAAAATTTCAAGATATATATTAATCATATCAATTCATTTTGAGTCTTGCAAATTTTATCAAAAACAAAACTTGTATTTTTATCAAACTTGATTTTTCAACACATGAATAGGGATATCAAAATAAGTTTGTGTAGCAAGTTAAACCGTGTATGTATATCTAGAATACATCTAATTTACATAGAAATAAAGTAAACTTGTTTTGATCTACTATTCATGAAAACCAAATCCAAAACATGAAAACGTGTGTGTTGTGCACTTGAGCATATCAACTATACTAAGCTTTACAAATGGATCTAAACACACTAACTAAAATAGGATACCTAAGTCTTCTTGATGATCTTCATCTTCAAGTAGACTTTCTCCAAAACTCCTTTCATGGGCTAGGCAATGTGTGATCTTGAAGCTTTGGCCCTGGAATCATCATGAAAAGCTTCTAAGCTCCTTGTTGAAGCTAATCACCAACTAATATCTTGGTTAATGATCTGAAACTTAAACAACACAAGATTATTAGTAAACATAACTACATGAGTTAATCATCATCAAAACTAGGGTGATAGGCCTTTGGGCCAACAATCTCCCCCTTTTTGATGATGACAAAACTCATGGAGTTATATATGCATGGATTAAAGTTAAGCTTCAAAGAAGCTCCCCCTTAACTCATGCATAAACAAATAAACAAATGATATGCAATGAATGTACATAAACATGTATGCATCAACATGCATAAAATACATAAACATATTCTAGAAGCTCTAGATATCAATTAAATTAATAAAACATTAACAAAAACACTAGATGCCATAGATACCAATAAAACTTAATATATGCAAAAACATAAGTATGCATATATAAAACATGTACCAATCATGCATATAAGTAATTTGAGTTTTATATATGCATGTTAAACTCTCAAATAATTCTTCCCCTTTTTGTCACTCATCAACAAAGGGGTAAACAAAGTAAAAGCAAATCAAACAAATTTTTCTCCCCCTTTTTGTCAAACAAAAAGATCAAGAAGGGGTTAAACAATCCAAACAATAAAATGAGGGGTAAAAATCTTTCTCCCCTTTTAAGTCAATCAAAACAATAAAACAATGTTCTCCCCCTTTTGTCTAAAACAAAAACAAGGTCAATAAGGGGTGACTATAAACAACATGATATCAATAGATAAATATGTCAATGAAGCATCTTGATATCACTTGAAAATAAACAAAGATTAATAAATATTATATGCTATATATATTCATGAAGAGGAAGACGCTAAGTTAGCTTCCCTACACATATGCATTACATGAAGGAGGGATGTTAAGCCCTAATTCACATAACACACATTATGTTATGCATAAGAGGAGATGTGAAGCTCCCCCTACACACGTGTACCACATAACGAAGAGATGTTAAGCTCTTCAATACAAGATACACTCATCATGAATCTATATGCATATAGTCAATACAAATCAAAACTTTTGTATTTTTCTTTAAACAAAAATTTTGGATACCAATTTTTAAGCAAAAAAAACACATGAAACATCTTGATATCAATTGACATTAAACATAATAAATTTGAATGTCTAAACAAAATTTTGATACCAATTGTAAATAATTTTCATATTAAACATATGATACCAATATGAAATTTTCAATCATAGAGTAAGGGAGTGAGAAACAAATACCAATTGAAGAATCACCAATTGAAAGACAAAATTAAATTTTCTCCCCCTTTATGAAATACCAACTAAAAAGGTGCATGGGCTTGATACCAATTTAAAAGTAATCAATTGAAACAAAATTGAAGCTCAAGCACTAGCATAAACAAGATTTTGTGAAAAATTTATATCTTAAGCACAAATAAAACAAGTATATGTGTATGAAATAAAATGAGTACCAATCACTAATAGATGATACCAATTGAAAATATACATACACAATAAACATATGAGTATACACAAAGATCAAAATGATACCAATTGAAAGAGTTCAATGATACCAATTGACATAACAATAAAAGCATGGTATAACTCATATAATCTACCACCCAATCAAGGTTCAAGTTTTAAATGATTTTCATTTTAAAGCATACATGACCATGATCTCCCATCCAACGTCCCGTAGAAGGTAGGGGTTTTTCAAAAATAGATTTGAAAATAAACTTAGTTTGAAAATCTCTACCAAATTGAAGAATACCGTAACTAGTTAAATGGAAAAACTTTTAAACTAATACGAAATCCTTCAAGTAAGGAATAAACTAAAAATAGTTTTCATGAATAGGGAATCCACATGAAAATCAACACTCTAATCCAATTAAGCATAATTTTGACTCATGAAAACAAAACATGAGTAATAAAAGTGAGTGTACAAATATAGTGTGAATATCATAATCATGAAAATTTCATTAAGTTCAATTATTCCTTAAGCATTGAAAACACGAAAATCATCAAAACTTATTTAATCTTCATGGCATATGTATGTCTAATACAAACTAAAGTATACATACATATCCAAAACATAACGAGTCCACAAAATATATGCATTAAGGCACGTGGCTCAAAAAGGATAAACATGTATATTTAATAGTTTGGACAAGATAGACATATACATGAAGTTAAACAATTAAACACAAAATCAAGAAAATCTAAATCTTCATCAAAACAAATTTCATTTCAAGGTATATGTATGAATTGTCAACACAATAAGTATACATACATATCCCTAAACACAATTGAGTCCATATATGGATTTGCATGAAAAGCAAATGACTCAAGGGGTATACATGTATATCTTAAAGTTTGGCAATGCAAACATATACATGAAGTGAAAACTCATAAAACAAATTCAAAAATAGGAATACAAGTTTAAAATGCATGAATCATCAAAACTAGATTATACTAGCACATCTAATGGGTTCAAATAAGCAATCAAGCTCAAACATATATAAATTTATTTGTGGCCCACTATATGCACAAGTATATAACTAGTCTTAATGAAAACTAACATCTAAACATGTAATCTACACATGAAGCATCAAAAACAAGATAAAAATCATCATGATAAAACTAAGACATGATTACTATATAAATTCACATGTATTAGATTCATGATGTACATTATAGCTTAAACAAAAGTGAGAACACTAAGTATGGGTTCATGCAAGCATGTGTGTCTCAAATACTATACATGTATGTCAAGGATCTAATAAATATGATATTTACACACTAATCCATAGACAATGAAACATGCTATAAAACATCAATATGAAAGCATGTAAACAATAATAAGGAGTTAAGAATTGTTACCAAAACCTAGAAGGCAACTCTCCTTGTCTCCAAAACATGGTGGTCATCTCCACCAAATCTTCCCTTGAAAGTGATACATCCAATTGATTTCCTTTAAAGTCCGGAACGCATCCACTCCAAGGTGTCATCACTCTCACGTCATGTGAGAGCTCACACCTACATCAAAAATAATAGGAGGGGTGGTCTTTGGTACCCACATCTTGTTGGGTCCATGGGGGTTAGTCCCTTCTCTAACCCAAACAAACTTCTTTGCTAAATTCTCAACATGTAAACGATCATAGCAAAATTTAGCAAGATGGCCTTTTCGGCCACAATGTGTACATGTGTACACATGAGCATACATGTGTTGATGGTGTCCGTGTGAAGCATGTGTATGCCGTGGAGGGTGTGCATGCATAAAGGATGGAACTTGTTTCTTTCGAATCAAGGTTTCCAAGCGTGTATGGTTCATGGCACATTGGCTCATAGTGGAGCCCAAACAATCTACTCTCTTCTTTAACATACAAATATCATCATTAATCTTAGAAGAAGAGGTACATGCATTAGGTAGACTAGATGAAGATGCTACACTAGCATGGCAAACATGTGCATCAATTTTATTTTGCAAAACTTCATTTTTCTTTAAACAAATTTCTAAATCCTTTGAAATAGAATCAATTTTTATTTTCAAAGAATTATTTTCTTTTACAACAAAATCAACTTTAGAAGATAAATTTTCATTTTTCTTCAAAATAGCATGGCAATCATTTTTAGATTTTAAAAAATCATTTTCTTTTAGTGCAAGGTCTAATTTAGATCTTAATGAATCCCTTTCATTATAGACCTCAACCTTCTCTTGCAAAACATTGTTAAGTCTAGCATGCAAACTCTTATTTTCTTGTTCAATTCCTAGACTTTTCTTTTTCAACAAATTATATTTTTCTATTAATTTTTCACAAATTTAGAAAGTTCTTCATTTAAGGCATGGGGATCAACATAATCATTTGAAGAACTAGCACAATCATCATTATCTAAGTGGGGTTCCGAATGTACCTCAAGGGAGTCATTCCCTTGGACCATGAAGCATTGTGAATCGAATTCTCCACTAGATTCCTCCGGTTGATTTGGCAATAGAAGCTCGGAGGTGGTGGTGGTTGTCAACATATTCCACACTACAAAAGCGGAATCAATATTAGAAACATGTATAAGATATTCTTTAGATAATGTGCTTCTAATGGCCTCTAGGGCTTGTGCATTGGCCCCTATATGATTGCGATCTCCAAGATAGCATTTCTTGGTGGCCGCAAGAAAGACATGCAAACCTAGGGTCTTTAGGTACATGGACATCCTATACTTCCAAACAACAATGTTGGAAGGGTCAAGGCTAGGTGGGGTCATGAAGTCCATGGCAAACTATATGAGTGTGCAAACAAGCAAATGCAAACAATAGATTAGCAACCAAATGGATCTCACTCCTAGGATGTTAAGCCTAATATCAGGAGCACTAGCTCTGATACCAATTGAAAGGGACACCTAGAGGGGGGGTGAATAGGTGTAAGTGCTAATCTAGAACTAAATGCAAGACTAAGTGCGCTAAATGCGGAAGCTAATGCAAATCTTGCAACACACTTAGTACAATCAACAAGTGTAGCCGAATTCCCCGTGAAGGGCTCTGGACTAACTCCTCTTGATTCCCCTTGAATGGGTTGAGGTGCTATGTGAAGCTCTTGTTGATTAGGTACAAGTGAGGCACACACAAACAACCAAGCATATAAGATGAATAAGCAATATGAATGTATGCAAGGCAACACAAGCAAATAGATATGATATGACAATATGAATATATGCTCAACACAAGCAAATATGGTATGATGATATGAATGATGCTTTGCACAAATGTAAAGAGAGAGTTTAGAGACAAGTGGATCAAACGCAAACACAATGATATGTTTCGAGGTTCGAGCACCCTTGCTCTACATCCCCGCCTACACCACCGTGTAGGATTTCCAATCCACTATACCGTCCACCGAGGACTCCCACCGAGGGAACCTTCACCGAGAAGGATTTGTTACAACACTAGGAGTACCTAACTCCTCTCTCAAACAACCACCTCACACCCGAGGGGTAAGCCAACAACCAAACACCTCTACCGAAGAGGGTTTACAACCAAATCTCCACCTCTCACTAGAGGGAGCAAACCAATCACCCGATCACCTCTACCAAAGAGGGATACAACAAGGATAAGGGTGTGTACAACAAGTGGTTCCAAAAGACCACAAACAATCTCTCTTTTCTTTTCTCTTTTTCACAAAACAAATGATCCTAATAGATTAGGATAGAAGATAGCTCAAGTGTGAAAACTAGGTGTTTTTGGAAACAAGCAACAAAGAAAAAACTACTTGGGAAATCTCTTGAATATGATAGAAATTAAAGATCAAATCAATATCCCAAAATCCTAGTTTTCTTTGATTTTCCAAAACCCAAAAACAATAAAGATTGGAAGTTTAAAGCACAAAACTTTTTTTAAAACTCTTTTAAAACAATAGAGAAAGTCTGGAAATTTTGTCTCTAAAAACCTTGGCCAAAAACCCAAAGAGATGGGGTTTTTATAGGCCCATCAGAAAACTAGCCGTTAGAGCTGAGCTGGCAGCTCTGACAGGCAACGGTCGATCGGCCCGGTCGACCGCCAACGGTCGAAAATATGACCGTTGGGCAACTGTGGTCGACCGGCCCGGTCGACCGAAACAAACAGAGAGCACTGTAAGTGCCCCGGTCGACCGGAGCGGTCGACAGTCCCAGTGCCTCCAAACGTGCACAGATTTGTGCACGTCGGTCGACCGGCCCGGTCGACCGACTTCACCCAAGTCGACTAGGTCAGGTTGACTAGTCGACTGATTGAAGCCTGGAACAGAAATCTGGGTCAGAAAAATAGTGTAAAATATTTTTCTAAAAATCTTTTAACACTTTTAAAAATCACCAAAAATAGTTTTTATCATTTTATGTGGAAACACAATCTTGTGATAAAAATTTCAAGATATATATTAATCATATCAATTCATTTTTGAGTCTTGCAAATTTTATCAAAAACAAAACTTGTATTTTTATCAAACTTGATTTTTCAACACATGAATAGGGATATCAAAATAAGTTTGTCTAGCAAGTTAAACCATGTATGTATATCTAGAATACATCTAATATACATAGAAATAAAGTAAACTTATTTTGATCTACTATTCATGAAAACCAAATCCAAAACATGAAAACGTGTGTGTTGTGCACTTGAGCATATCAACTATACTAAGCTTTACAAATGGATCTAAACACACTAACTAAACTAGGATACCTAAGTCTTCTTGATGATCTTCATCTTCAAGTAGACTTGCTCCAAAACTCCTTCCATGGGCTAGGCAATGTGTGATCTTGAAGATTTGGCCCTGGAATCATCATGAAAAGCTTCTAAACTCCTTGTTGAAGCTAATCACCAACTAATATCTTGGTTAATGATCTGAAACTTAAACAACACAAGATTATTAGTAAACATAACTACATGAGTTAATCATCATCAAAACTAGGGTGATAGGCCTTTGGGCCAACAGATTGACCCTATATAAAAAATATAAGCTATCAATTTTTTAATAAAACTTTCAAAAGATCTCTTGCAACCACTTTCATCTGAAATTGATCTTCCATGAGAATCTTGTCGGCTGGCCTTCTTTCGTGAAGAATGTGCACCCGAACTGCATGACCTTCATCATGTCCATGTTGCGTTCCATGGCGGCGTTGAGTTGGTCCTCTGACGCACCGAGAGGGGGTGGTGGGATCATAGTGTCGACGCTGATGTGGCTATTGAATGGAGACCTTGCGAGTTTCGACATGGAATCCAGTTCTTGGTGCACATTGTGCTTCCACACTTCCCTTGTTGTTAGTGATGTTAGTGTTGGTTTTTTTCATGGCTTGGTTTACAAGAAACTAAGAGAGGAGAAGAGGAAAGGCGTAAGAAGAGAGAAAATATCATTGAGTTTTTGATGTATTTAACAGTTGATTGATGATTGGATTTCTATACTAGTATACCGCCATCGGGTGGTGGGAAACTGACCGACGACGTCGACGGTGAGAGGAAGAGAGGAGGGGGAGAAGGGGGAGAAGGGGGTGGGAATATGAGAGCCAGAGAGAGCAGGAAGAGGGGAAAGGGAGAGAGGGAGGGAGAGGCGAACATCGAGAGAGAGGGGAGGGGGAGAGAGAGGGAGAGGCGGATAGCGAGAGAGAGGGGAGACGAACAGATGGACAGACGGGCGAACACAATTTTTAAAGGAGTCAAACCTCCCTTCGGTCCTTTTTGATAAAAGGGAAAGGGTTACGAGTCCTAGTCTAACTTGGTATGTTAACATTTAGTTGATAATGTTAACATTTAATAAAATGATAAATATATTCCATGATTTATTTTTTTGGTAAACTTGACTTAATTTCATGGGATATTTTTTTCCTTAAAGAATAAGGTGCAAGATGTTCATCTTAAGATCTGTAATCAATCCAAGTGAAAGCCTATGCACTCTGATTACGTGACAATAAGAGAATTAAAATAACTAAAAGTACCTTATAAATATGTTTAGAGATATTCTTAAATTCTTTTTCCAAAAAAAATCAACTAATTAGATATATGTGCTTAATTTATGCATTAATTAAATTTAGTTTATCTAGACTTACTTGATCTCACCATCTCAATGTTTTCTTGAAATAAGATTTTATTTGATCCGAAGACCGTACTTAACCTAATAAGAACTTGAAGAGATTCTAACTTGTAAATTTTATTAAATAATAATTATTAGAGAAAATGTTAGACTCTCATTCCCTAAGAAACTGAAAGTACACCTAGAGGGGGGGTGAATAGGTGTGAATGCTAATCTAATGATCTTTTTAAACTTAAGTTAATATGAGTGATGCAACGATCTCTCAAAACACGACTAGGAGCCGAATACCCCTTGCGAGGTTCTGAACTCCGTCCTCCCAATTCCCCTTGAATGGGTTAGAGGTGCGCAATGCAACCGTGTTGTATGAGATATGATCGAACAAGTAAAGAATGAAATGCTATGATGAAACACACACACAACCAATCCAAGCAACCAAGGATATAGCAATATCAAGCACACACAATCAAGCCAAGCATATAATAATGAATTGCAATATAAAGATGCAAGGCAACACAAGCAAGTATATAATAAGTATGAAATGAATGATGCTTGTAAGAAATGAATGCTTGCACAAATGTAAAGAGAGAGAGTTAGAGATATTGGACAATCGCAAACACAAGGATATGATTCGAGGTTCGAGCCCCTAGCTCTACATCCCCGCCTACACCACCGTGTAGGATTTCCCAATCCACTATAGGAGTACCAAACTCCTCTCTCAACCTTACAAAGCCACCGAGGCTATACAACACACAATCCACCTCTACCGAAGAGGGATACGGCCCGTAGCCAAATACAACAACCACCTCTACCTAAGAGGCTCACAAACCAATCACAATACCACTCCGATCACCTCTACCGAAGAGGGATTCACAAAAGCAAGGAGGGTTTACAACAAGTGGTTCCACAACCACAAACTTCTCTTTTCTTTCCTTTTCTCTTTTCTTTTTCCACACAAATCAAAGATCCTAATAACTTAGGATAGAAGATATAGCTCAAGTGGAAACTAAGTGTTTTTGGAAAACAAGCAACAAAGAAAACACTTGGGAAATTCTTGTAAAAGATGGAGAATGAAAACCAATACAAATATCCCAAATTCCTATTTCTTTGATTTTTCCAAAAAACCCAAAACAATAAAGATTAGAAGTTTAAAGCACAAAAACTCTTTTCAAAACTCTTTTAAACTCTACTGAAAACCAGAATTTTTCTCTTGTAAAACCTTGGCCAAAATCCCAAAGGAATGGGGTTTATATAGGCCAAAAATCAAAACTAGCCGTTAGGCTGATGTGGCAATTCTGACAGCCACCGGTCGACCGGCCCGGTCGACCGCCAACGGTCGGAAATATGACCGTTGGGGCTCCGGTCGACTGCCAGTCGACCGACCAAAAGGAGGAAACCCAGTTTCCTTCTATCGGTCGACCGACCCAGTCGACCGAAAAGATACAGAGAGCAAACTCTCTATATCGGTCGACTGGGTCCGTGACCCGGTCGACCGACAGACATGCACAGCCTGTGCATGTCCGGACACAGCAGCCGGTCGACTGCCAGTCGACCGGTCTGCCTGAAATAGGTTTTCTGGGCAGATTTTAATAATAGAAAATTTTGTAAAAATTCTTTTAACACTTCTACAAAAATATGTTTTATCATTTTACTTGATAACTAAACTTGTGATAACAATTTCAAGACATATATCAATCATATCAATTCATTTTTGTGTCTTGCCAATTTTATCAAAAACAAAACTAGTATTTTTATCAAACTTTGATTTTTCCAAAACATGAATAGAATAGTCAAAATAAGTTTGTTTACCAAGTTAAAGCATGTATGTATAAATAGAAAACATCTACTATACATATAATATATGTAAACTTGTTTTGATCTATTATTCATGAAAACCAAAAATCAAATCATAAATCGTGTGTGTTTTGTGCACTTGAGCATATCAACTAAACTAAGCTTTACAAATGGATCTAAAACACTATCTAAACTAGGATACCTAAGTCTTGCTTGTAGATCTTCTATCTTCAAGTAGACTAGCTCCCAAACCGTGATCTTCCAAGTGCAAAGGTATAATCTTGAAGCTTTGACACCGGAATCACCAAGATAAGCTTCCAAACACCTTGTTGAAGCTATCTCCCAAACTAATATCTTGCTAATGATCTGAAACTTAGAAACACAAGAATATTAGTAAACATAACTACATGAGTTGATCATCATCAAAACTAGAGTGGAAGGCCTTTGGGCCAACAATCTCCCCCTTTTTGATGATGACAAAACTCATGGAGTTATATATGCATGGATTAAAGTTAAGCTTCAAAGAAGCTCCCCCTTAACTCATGCATAAACAAATAAACAATAATATGCAATGCATGACAATGCATATAAACATGGTACTCTAGATACTAATGGAATATTCAACATAAACTATGTTCTAGATACCAATTTAACCAAACAACATGCAATGCTTAATGTTCTAGATATCAATAAAAACAATCATTTTAAACAAGATACCAATTTAAACAATATAAACAATATACCAATTAAGCAAGGAATTCATGCATATATTAAAAACATAAACACAAATTCTTCTCCCCCTTTTTGTCAATCATCAACAAAGGGGTAAATAGCAAAATCAAACATTTTTTTAATTCTTAAAGCAAATACATGCATACAAAGTCATGCATATAAGTTACAAAACAACCAAAGTCTTCTCCCCCTTTTTGTCCTAATCAAGGAACCAACAAAGGGTTAAAATCATAAAAACAATATTTTCTCCCCCTTTTTGTCAAAAACAAAAAGATCAAGAAGGGGTAATCCAAACATTCATAACAACAATGATACCAATTCAAGATATGACAATAAAGTGCATATTGATACCAATTGAAGTAAAACATATAGCAATGTAAATCAAAAGTATATATTTTTCTTAAACAAAATTTTGAGATACCAATTAAAACACTCAACATAAACATCTTGATATCATTAAGAGAAATATGTTCTTTTAAACACATGATACCAATTTGAAACTATATTTTAACATAAAGCAAGGGAGTGGAAATCAAATACCAATTGAAAGACAACAACAAATTTTCTCCCCCTTTATGAAATACCAACAAAACATATGCATAAGCTTGTTAAGATACCAATTGAAAAACAAATCAACCATTTGAAAAATTTTCAAGCTTAGCATTAAGATATATATGTATGAGAGTAATAGATACCAATTGAAATTGATACCATAGGATAGAAAGCATACATACATACATACATAAAACATATATGAGTATACCAGAAGGATCAAAATTGATACCAATTGAAAGTATTCAAAGATACCAATTTAAAGAATAGGGTCAAGTGTATATCTCATATTATCAAAGCGAAGAATACGAACTAGTTAACATGAATAGTTTTGTTAACTAGTACGAAATCCTTCAAGTAAGGAATAAATACAAATCATTTTTCATAAAAATGAAATCCACATGATAATCAACACTCTATTCAATTAAGTATAAAAAGGTCTCATGAAAACAAAGCATGACCAATTTGTAGGTGTGAGTGTACAAGTAAAGTGTGGAGATCACAATCATGAAAATTTGTCATTAAGTTCAAATATTCCTTAAAACAAGAAATCATAAAAATATTTATTTTTCAAGGTATATGTATGACTTGACAAACAAGAAGTATACATACATATCCCTAAACACACTTTTGAGTCCATAATAGATATTTGCATGAAAGGCAAATGACTCAAGGGGTGTACATGTATTTCTTAAGGTTTGGCAAGCTAAACATATACATGAAATGGAAAACTCACAAACATGAATCAACAATGAGAATACAAGTCTAAAACGTATGAATCATCAAAACTAGACTATATTCACACATCTAATGGGAACAAATAAGCATTCAACCCAAAACATATATAGATTTATTTGTGTCCCACTATATGTACAAATATATACCTAGTCTTAATGAAAACTAACATCTAAACAAGTAATCAAATCATTAAGCACAAGACAAACACGAATATCATTTTGTTAAACCGAAACTCACACGAATTCATCAAAATTCTTTTATTTTTAACACAACTTCTAGGTATATGTATGATTCATCCAAATCTAACAATGTACATACATATCCCAATCATAAACGAGTCTATTTAAAAGTAATTGCATGAAGGCAAAAGACTCGATGGGTATACATGTATATTTATTAGTTTTGAATTCAAAAATACATATACATGAAGTAAAATCAAGAAAATAAGTATGACAAGTTTAAATGGAAGAATCCTCAAAACTAGCTTATACAAGTGCATATAGTGGGTACAAATGAGCATGAGGTACAAAACATATATAAGTCAATTTGTTTTCACTATGTGTACATGTATATATGCAAGTTTTGATAATATCTACATCTAAACTAGTTTATACCACATGAAGTACAAAACCAAGCTAAAAATCATCATGATAAAACTAAAACATGATTAATATGTCAAATACACATGTATTAGATTCATGATGTACATTATAGTTTAAACAAACATGAGAACACTAATTATGGATTCATATAAGCATGTGTCTCAAATACTATACATGTATGTCAAGGATCTAATAAGCATGGCATTTACACACTAATCCAAAGACAAGCTCTAAATCAAATGATATAAACATGTAATCAACAAAACATGTTATAAATCAAACAATAAAACATGCTATCAATACATGCTAAGAATGATAAAAATGTAACGCATGTAGTAAATGGGAGTTTAGGAATTTGTTACCAAGGCCAAGAGGGCAACTTTCCTTGTCTCCAAAACATGGTGGTTCTCTCCACCAAATCTTCCCTTGAAAGTGATGCATCCAATTGATTTCCATGAAGCCTGGAACGCATCCACTCCAAGGTGTCATCACTCTCACGTCATGTGAGAGCCCACACCTACATCAAAAATAGGAGGGGTGGTCTTTGGTACCCATACCTTCTTGGGTCCATGGGGTTAGTCCTTTCTCTAACCCAAACAAACTTCTTAGCTAAATTATCAACATGTAGTCTATCAAAGCAAAATTTAGCTAGGTGGCCCCTACGTCCACAATGTGTACAAGTGTACACATGAGCATACATGTGTTGATGGTGTCCGTGAGGAGCATGTGTATGCCGTGGAGGGTGTGCATGGAAAGATGGAACTTGTTTCTTTCGAAGCAAAGATTCCAAGCGTGTATGCCCTTCTACACATTGGCTCAAAGTGGAGCCCAAACAATCTACACTCTTCTTAAGCATGGATATTTCATTGTTAATCAAAGAAGAAGTGTGGCATGCAATAGGTGAAGTGTGTGATACTACCCTAGCATGGCAAACATGAGAAGACATATCATTTTTCAAAGAATTATTTTTACTTAAACAAATTTCTAATTCTTTTGAAATGAAATCAATTTCTCTTTTTAGAGAATCATTTTCTTTTAAAACAAAATCAATTTTCGATGACAAAACATCATTATTTTTCAACACATTATCACAATCATTTTTAGACTTTAAAAATTCATTTTCTTTTAAAACAAGGTCTAATTGAGATCTCAATGAATCCCTTTCATTATAGACCTCAACCTTCTCTTGCAAAACATTATCAAGTCTAGAATACAAATTCTTATTTTCATTTTCAATTTCTAGACTTTTCTTTTTCAAAAGCTTATATTTTTCTATTAGCTTTTCACATACAATTGAAAGTTCTTCATTTAAAACATGGGGATCAATATGTTCATCACATGAAGAACTAGAACAATCATCATTGCTATCTAAGTGGGGTTCCGATTGTACCTCAAGGGAGTCATTCCCTTGGACCATGAAGCATTGTGACTCGGAATCTCCACTAGATTCCTCTTCCTTTTGGATTTGCACTTGAAGCTCGGAGGTGTTGGTTGTGGTTGTCAACTTGTTCCACACTACAAAAGCGGAATCAATATTAGAAACATGTAAAAGATAATCTTTTGAAAGTGTGCTTCTAATAGCCTCAAGGGCAAGAGTATTGGCCCCTATAAGTTCACCATTACCAAGATAGCATTTCTTGGTAGCGGCAAGATATGCATGTATGCCTAGGGTCTTCAAATACATGGACATCCTAAGCTTCCATACCACAAGGTTGGAAGGGTCATAGCTAGGTGGGGTCATGAAGTCCATGGTAAACTATATGAATGTGCAAACAAGCAAATGCAAACAAATAGATTAGCAAGCAAATGGATCACTCCTAGGATGTTAAGCCTAATATCAGGAGCACTAGCTCTGATACCAATTGAAAGTACACCTAGAGGGGGGGTGAATAGGTGTGAATGCTAATCTAATGATCTTTTTAAACTTAAGTTAATATGAGTGATGCAACGATCTCTCAAAACACGACTAGGAGCCGAATACCCCTTGCGAGGTTCTGAACTCCGTCCTCCCAATTCCCCTTGAATGGGTTAGAGGTGCGCAATGCAACCGTGTTGTATGAGATATGATCGAACAAGTAAAGAATGAAATGCTATGATGAAACACACACACAACCAATCCAAGCAACCAAGGATATAGCAATATCAAGCACACACAATCAAGCCAAGCATATAATAATGAATTGCAATATAAAGATGCAAGGCAACACAAGCAAGTATATAATAAGTATGAAATGAATGATGCTTGTAAGAAATGAATGCTTGCACAAATGTAAAGAGAGAGAGTTAGAGATATTGGACAATCGCAAACACAAGGATATGATTCGAGGTTCGAGCCCCTAGCTCTACATCCCCGCCTACACCACCGTGTAGGATTTCCCAATCCACTATAGGAGTACCAAACTCCTCTCTCAACCTTACAAAGCCACCGAGGCTATACAACACACAATCCACCTCTACCGAAGAGGGATACGGCCCGTAGCCAAATACAACAACCACCTCTACCTAAGAGGCTCACAAACCAATCACAATACCACTCCGATCACCTCTACCGAAGAGGGATTCACAAAAGCAAGGAGGGTTTACAACAAGTGGTTCCACAACCACAAACTTCTCTTTTCTTTCCTTTTCTCTTTTCTTTTTCCACACAAATCAAAGATCCTAATAACTTAGGATAGAAGATATAGCTCAAGTGGAAACTAAGTGTTTTTGGAAAACAAGCAACAAAGAAAACACTTGGGAAATTCTTGTAAAAGATGGAGAATGAAAACCAATACAAATATCCCAAATTCCTATTTCTTTGATTTTTCCAAAAAACCCAAAACAATAAAGATTAGAAGTTTAAAGCACAAAAACTCTTTTCAAAACTCTTTTAAACTCTACTGAAAACCAGAATTTTTCTCTTGTAAACCTTGGCCAAAATCCCAAAGGAATGGGGTTTATATAGGCCAAAAATCAAAACTAGCCGTTAGGCTGATGTGGCAATTCTGACAGCCACCGGTCGACCGGCCCGGTCGACCGCCAACGGTCGGAAATATGACCGTTGGGGCTCCGGTCGACTGCCAGTCGACCGACCAAAAGGAGGAAACCCAGTTTCCTTCTATCGGTCGACCGACCCAGTCGACCGAAAAGATACAGAGAGCAAACTCTCTATATCGGTCGACTGGGTCCGTGACCCGGTCGACCGACAGACATGCACAGCCTGTGCATGTCCGGACACAGCAGCCGGTCGACTGCCAGTCGACCGGTCTGCCTGAAATAGGTTTTCTGGGCAGATTTTAATAATAGAAAATTTTGTAAAAATTCTTTTAACACTTCTACAAAAATATGTTTTATCATTTTACTTGATAACTAAACTTGTGATAACAATTTCAAGACATATATCAATCATATCAATTCATTTTTGTGTCTTGCCAATTTTATCAAAAACAAAACTAGTATTTTTATCAAACTTTGATTTTTCCAAAACATGAATAGAATAGTCAAAATAAGTTTGTTTACCAAGTTAAAGCATGTATGTATAAATAGAAAACATCTACTATACATATAATATATGTAAACTTGTTTTGATCTATTATTCATGAAAACCAAAAATCAAATCATAAATCGTGTGTGTTTTGTGCACTTGAGCATATCAACTAAACTAAGCTTTACAAATGGATCTAAAACACTATCTAAACTAGGATACCTAAGTCTTGCTTGTAGATCTTCTATCTTCAAGTAGACTAGCTCCCAAACCGTGATCTTCCAAGTGCAAAGGTATAATCTTGAAGCTTTGACACCGGAATCACCAAGATAAGCTTCCAAACACCTTGTTGAAGCTATCTCCCAAACTAATATCTTGCTAATGATCTGAAACTTAGAAACACAAGAATATTAGTAAACATAACTACATGAGTTGATCATCATCAAAACTAGAGTGGAAGGCCTTTGGGCCAACAATCTCCCCCTTTTTGATGATGACAAAACTCATGGAGTTATATATGCATGGATTAAAGTTAAGCTTCAAAGAAGCTCCCCCTTAACTCATGCATAAACAAATAAACAATAATATGCAATGCATGACAATGCATATAAACATGGTACTCTAGATACTAATGGAATATTCAACATAAACTATGTTCTAGATACCAATTTAACCAAACAACATGCAATGCTTAATGTTCTAGATATCAATAAAAACAATCATTTTAAACAAGATACCAATTTAAACAATATAAACAATATACCAATTAAGCAAGGAATTCATGCATATATTAAAAACATAAACACAAATTCTTCTCCCCCTTTTTGTCAATCATCAACAAAGGGGTAAATAGCAAAATCAAACATTTTTTTAATTCTTAAAGCAAATACATGCATACAAAGTCATGCATATAAGTTACAAAACAACCAAAGTCTTCTCCCCCTTTTTGTCCTAATCAAGGAACCAACAAAGGGTTAAAATCATAAAAACAATATTTTCTCCCCCTTTTTGTCAAAAACAAAAAGATCAAGAAGGGGTAATCCAAACATTCATAACAACAATGATACCAATTCAAGATATGACAATAAAGTGCATATTGATACCAATTGAAGTAAAACATATAGCAATGTAAATCAAAAGTATATATTTTTCTTAAACAAAATTTTGAGATACCAATTAAAAACACTCAACATAAACATCTTGATATCATTAAGAGAAATATGTTCTTTTAAACACATGATACCAATTTGAAACTATATTTTAACATAAAGCAAGGGAGTGGAAATCAAATACCAATTGAAAGACAACAACAAATTTTCTCCCCCTTTATGAAATACCAACAAAACATATGCATAAGCTTGTTAAGATACCAATTGAAAAACAAATCAACCATTTGAAAAATTTTCAAGCTTAGCATTAAGATATATATGTATGAGAGTAATAGATACCAATTGAAATTGATACCATAGGATAGAAAGCATACATACATACATACATAAACATATATGAGTATACCAGAAGGATCAAAAATTGATACCAATTGAAAGTATTCAAAGATACCAATTTAAAGAATAGGGTCAAGTGTATATCTCATATTATCAAAGCGAAGAATACAAACTAGTTAACATGAATAGTTTTGTTAACTAGTACGAAATCCTTCAAGTAAGGAATAAATACAAATCATTTTTCATAAAAATGAAATCCACATGATAATCAACACTCTATTCAATTAAGTATAAAAAGGTCTCATGAAAACAAAGCATGACCAATTTGTAGGTGTGAGTGTACAAGTAAAGTGTGGAGATCACAATCATAAAAATTTGTCATTAAGTTCAAATATTCCTTAAAACAAGAAATCATAAAAATATTTATTTTTCAAGGTATATGTATGACTTGACAAACAAGAAGTATACATACATATCCCTAAACATACTTTTGAGTCCATAATAGATATTTGCATGAAAGGCAAATGACTCAAGGGGTGTACATGTATTTCTTAAGGTTTGGCAAGCTAAACATATACATGAAATGGAAAACTCACAAACATGAATCAACAATGAGAATACAAGTCTAAAACGTATGAATCATCAAAACTAGACTATATTCACACATCTAATGGGAACAAATAAGCATTCAACCCAAAACATATATAGATTTATTTGTGTCCCACTATATGTACAAATATATACCTAGTCTTAATGAAAACTAACATCTAAACAAGTAATCAAATCATTAAGCACAAGACAAACACGAATATCATTTTGTTAAACCGAAACTCACACGAATTCATCAAAATTCTTTTATTTTTAACACAACTTCTAGGTATATGTATGATTCATCCAAATCTAACAATGTACATACATATCCCAATCATAAACGAGTCTATTTAAAAGTAATTGCATGAAGGCAAAAGACTCGATGGGTATACATGTATATTTATTAGTTTTGAATTCAAAAATACATATACATGAAGTAAAATCAAGAAAATAAGTATGACAAGTTTAAATGGAAGAATCCTCAAAACTAGCTTATACAAGTGCATATAGTGGGTACAAATGAGCATGAGGTACAAAACATATATAAGTCAATTTGTTTTCACTATGTGTACATGTATATATGCAAGTTTTGATAATATCTACATCTAACTAGTTTATACCACATGAAGTACAAAACCAAGCTAAAAATCATCATGATAAAACTAAAACATGATTAATATGTCAAATACACATGTATTAGATTCATGATGTACATTATAGTTTAAACAAACATGAGAACACTAATTATGGATTCATATAAGCATGTGTCTCAAATACTATACATGTATGTCAAGGATCTAATAAGCATGGCATTTACACACTAATCCAAAGACAAGCTCTAAATCAAATGATATAAACATGTAATCAACAAACATGTTATAAATCAAACAATAAAACATGCTATCAATACATGCTAAGAATGATAAAAATGTAACGCATGTAGTAAATGGGAGTTTAGGAATTTGTTACCAAGGCCAAGAGGGCAACTTTCCTTGTCTCCAAAACATGGTGGTCCTCTCCACCAAATCTTCCCTTGAAAGTGATGCATCCAATTGATTTCCATGAAGCCTGGAACGCATCCACTCCAAGGTGTCATCACTCTCACGTCATGTGAGAGCCCACACCTACATCAAAAATAGGAGGGGTGGTCTTTGGTACCCATACCTTCTTGGGTCCATGGGGTTAGTCCCTTCTCTAACCCAAACAAACTTCTTAGCTAAATTATCAACATGTAGTCTATCAAAGCAAAATTTAGCTAGGTGGCCCCTACGTCCACAATGTGTACAAGTGTACACATGAGCATACATGTGTTGATGGTGTCCGTGAGGAGCATGTGTATGCCGTGGAGGGTGTGCATGGAAAGATGGAACTTGTTTCTTTCGAAGCAAAGATTCCAAGCGTGTATGCCCTTCTACACATTGGCTCAAAGTGGAGCCCAAACAATCTACACTCTTCTTAAGCATGGATATTTCATTGTTAATCAAAGAAGAAGTGTGGCATGCAATAGGTGAAGTGTGTGATACTACCCTAGCATGGCAAACATGAGAAGACATATCATTTTTCAAAGAATTATTTTTACTTAAACAAATTTCTAATTCTTTTGAAATGAAATCAATTTCTCTTTTTAGAGAATCATTTTCTTTTAAAACAAAATCAATTTTCGATGACAAAACATCATTATTTTTCAACACATTATCACAATCATTTTTAGACTTTAAAAATTCATTTTCTTTTAAAACAAGGTCTAATTGAGATCTCAATGAATCCCTTTCATTATAGACCTCAACCTTCTCTTGCAAAACATTATCAAGTCTAGAATGCAAATTCTTATTTTCATTTTCAATTTCTAGACTTTTCTTTTTCAAAAGCTTATATTTTTCTATTAGCTTTTCACATACAATTGAAAGTTCTTCATTTAAAGCATGGGGATCAATATGTTCATCACATGAAGAACTAGAACAATCATCATTGCTATCTAAGTGGGGTTCCGATTGTACCTCAAGGGAGTCATTCCCTTGGACCATGAAGCATTGTGACTCGGAATCTCCACTAGATTCCTCTTCCTTTTGGATTTGCACTTGAAGCTCGGAGGTGTTGGTTGTGGTTGTCAACTTGTTCCACACTACAAAAGCGGAATCAATATTAGAAACATGTAAAAGATAATCTTTTGAAAGTGTGCTTCTAATAGCCTCAAGGGCAAGAGTATTGGCCCCTATAAGTTCACCATTACCAAGATAGCATTTCTTGGTAGCGGCAAGATATGCATGTATGCCTAGGGTCTTCAAATACATGGACATCCTAAGCTTCCATACCACAAGGTTGGAAGGGTCATAGCTAGGTGGGGTCATGAAGTCCATGGTAAACTATATGAATGTGCAAACAAGCAAATGCAAACAAATAGATTAGCAAGCAAATGGATCACTCCTAGGATGTTAAGCCTAATATCAGGAGCACTAGCTCTGATACCAATTGAAAGTACACCTAGAGGGGGGGTGAATAGGTGTGAATGCTAATCTAATGATCTTTTTAAACTTAAGTTAATATGAGTGATGCAACGATCTCTCAAACACGACTAGGAGCCGAATACCCCTTGCGAGGTTCTGAACTCCGTCCTCCCAATTCCCCTTGAATGGGTTAGAGGTGCGCAATGCAACCGTGTTGTATGAGATATGATCGAACAAGTAAAGAATGAAATGCTATGATGAAACACACACACAACCAATCCAAGCAACCAAGGATATAGCAATATCAAGCACACACAATCAAGCCAAGCATATAATAATGAATTGCAATATAAAGATGCAAGGCAACACAAGCAAGTATATAATAAGTATGAAATGAATGATGCTTGTAAGAAATGAATGCTTGCACAAATGTAAAGAGAGAGAGTTAGAGATATTGGACAATCGCAAACACAAGGATATGATTCGAGGTTCGAGCCCCTAGCTCTACATCCCCGCCTACACCACCGTGTAGGATTTCCCAATCCACTATAGGAGTACCAAACTCCTCTCTCAACCTTACAAAGCCACCGAGGCTATACAACACACAATCCACCTCTACCGAAGAGGGATACGGCCCGTAGCCAAATACAACAACCACCTCTACCTAAGAGGCTCACAAACCAATCACAATACCACTCCGATCACCTCTACCGAAGAGGGATTCACAAAAGCAAGGAGGGTTTACAACAAGTGGTTCCACAACCACAAACTTCTCTTTTCTTTCCTTTTCTCTTTTCTTTTTCCACACAAATCAAAGATCCTAATAACTTAGGATAGAAGATATAGCTCAAGTGGAAACTAAGTGTTTTTGGAAAACAAGCAACAAAGAAAACACTTGGGAAATTCTTGTAAAAGATGGAGAATGAAAACCAATACAAATATCCCAAATTCCTATTTCTTTGATTTTTCCAAAAAACCCAAAACAATAAAGATTAGAAGTTTAAAGCACAAAAACTCTTTTCAAAACTCTTTTAAACTCTACTGAAAACCAGAATTTTTCTCTTGTAAAACCTTGGCCAAAATCCCAAAGGAATGGGGTTTATATAGGCCAAAAATCAAAACTAGCCGTTAGGCTGATGTGGCAATTCTGACAGCCACCGGTCGACCGGCCCGGTCGACCGCCAACGGTCGGAAATATGACCGTTGGGGCTCCGGTCGACTGCCAGTCGACCGACCAAAAGGAGGAAACCCAGTTTCCTTCTATCGGTCGACCGACCCAGTCGACCGAAAAGATACAGAGAGCAAACTCTCTATATCGGTCGACTGGGTCCGTGACCCGGTCGACCGACAGACATGCACAGCCTGTGCATGTCCGGACACAGCAGCCGGTCGACTGCCAGTCGACCGGTCTGCCTGAAATAGGTTTTCTGGGCAGATTTTAATAATAGAAAATTTTGTAAAAATTCTTTTAACACTTCTACAAAAATATGTTTTATCATTTTACTTGATAACTAAACTTGTGATAACAATTTCAAGACATATATCAATCATATCAATTCATTTTTGTGTCTTGCCAATTTTATCAAAAACAAAACTAGTATTTTTATCAAACTTTGATTTTTCCAAAACATGAATAGAATAGTCAAAATAAGTTTGTTTACCAAGTTAAAGCATGTATGTATAAATAGAAAACATCTACTATACATATAATATATGTAAACTTGTTTTGATCTATTATTCATGAAAACCAAAAATCAAATCATAAATCGTGTGTGTTTTGTGCACTTGAGCATATCAACTAAACTAAGCTTTACAAATGGATCTAAAACACTATCTAAACTAGGATACCTAAGTCTTGCTTGTAGATCTTCTATCTTCAAGTAGACTAGCTCCCAAACCGTGATCTTCCAAGTGCAAAGGTATAATCTTGAAGCTTTGACACCGGAATCACCAAGATAAGCTTCCAAACACCTTGTTGAAGCTATCTCCCAAACTAATATCTTGCTAATGATCTGAAACTTAGAAACACAAGAATATTAGTAAACATAACTACATGAGTTGATCATCATCAAAACTAGAGTGGAAGGCCTTTGGGCCAACAGAAACTTTGTATAATTATAATAAATTTGGATATCTAGTAATATTACTTTCTAATTCTACTCTGGTTTGAATTTTCTTTGTGGGTCTTTACTTTTCAATCAAATTAGGGATTCTAAATTGATTATAATATTATAATAATATAAGTCAGTACTAATCAAATAAATAATATTTGTTAATCTATTAATACTAAGAAAATTTACAATTAATCTAATAAGGATTCTCAATTGTATATAAGGGTTTCCATAAATTTTCCTTTTTCTGGAAATATTTAGATATATATATATTTAAATAAAATTTTCAAAAATGAATTATTTTCATAAGTATTAGAATATTTTGAGAAGGTTTGGATACCTAAATTGTAATAATATTTTTGCTTAAAAAAATTAGAGAGAACTTCCAAAAAAAAGTACTTTCTTAATCAAATTATGAATCCTAAGTTATTTATTATAACAACAATAATAATACAATTGTAAATAAATAAGCAATATGAACCAAATTAATTCATTATTGAATTCTAATTTGAGGTGGATTTTTTTAATGAGAAACATTAGAATAAATTAAACAATCCTAATCAATTAAAGATTCATGATTGAAGTTTGGTTTAATGAGTATACTTTTCAAGTAGAAAATTTTGCTACAATCACCTATTTCGCTTTATAATTAAAAAAAAACTCAGCTTCAATATGAACCAAATAAACTGATTTCTCCCAACCACCACTTCTTTATATATTTTTATTTCCTCTTTTACCTTTCCCATTACCCCCGAGAGTGCCCTTCCCTCAACCTTGACCCTGAAGCAGAGTTATTTGTGAAATTTTTTATCGACCTTTTACAGATCTCGTTTGTTCATGCTCGTGATGAGTTTTGTTTGTGTTTGGATCTGGAAAGCATTAGATAACATTTGATTTGGCCCAAAGGCCTTCCACCCTAGTTTTGATGATGATTAACTCATGTAGTTATGTTTACTAATAATCTTGTGTTTCTAGTCTCAGATCGTATAACAAGATATTAGTTGGTGATTGTTTCAAAAAGAGAAGTTTGGAAGCCTTCACTTGGTGATTCCCGTGCCCGAGCATCAAGTTCATACCTTTGCACTAGGTGGATCACGTTTGGGATCGAGTCGGCTTGAAGATGGAAGATCGTCAAGAAGACTTAAGTATCCTAGTTTAGTTTAGTGTGTTTAGATCCATTTGTAAAGCTTAGTATAGTTGATATGCTCAAGTGCACAACACACACAAGATTTATGTTTTTGGATTTAGTTTTCATGAATAGTAGATCAAAACCAGTTTAAATGGTTTTTATGTATATTAGATATGTTCAATATACATACATGCTTCATATCTTATACAAACTTATTTTGATATGTCTATTCATGAGTTTTAGGAAAAATCAGATTTCCTATTGAAAAATACAAGTTTGATAAAATACAAGTTTTGGTTTTTGGTAAAAATGATAAAACACAAAATGGTTTCATATGCTTGATATTTGAGTTAAAATGTTTATTACATGTTTATATATCAATGCAAAATGTTAAAACTATTTTTGGGGATTTTTAAAAGAGATAAAAGAATTTTTAAAATATTTTTTACAAGTGTTTCTGACCCAGAACTGTGCTGACAGGCCTAGCCGGTCGACCGGGCGGTCGACCGACGTGTACAAACCTGTGCACGTCTGCTGGCACAGTGGGCCGGTCGGCCGACCGGACCAGAGAGCTTTGCTCTCTGTATCTGGGCGGTCGGCCGGCCGGCCGACCGGAGCAGAGAAGTCTGCTCTCTGTTTCTGGGCGGTCGGCCGTGCGGTCGACCGGATTGTCCCAACAGTCATAAATATGACCGTTGGCGGTCGACCGCCAGCCTGTCAGGCTGACAGATCAGCCTAACGGCTAGTTTCTTGGGGAGCCTATATATACCCCATTTCTTGGGGGTTTTAAAAAAGATTTTCTGAGCTAATTTTTCCCCCACTCTCTGGTTTTAAAAAGAAGTTTTTAAAAGAGTTTAAAGAGCAAAAAGATTCATCTTGTTTGCTTTTAAGTGTTTTATTATTTTCAAAGAAATTAGGGTTTTGGGAAATAGTTTTTGATTTAAACTTCTATATCTATTTTGGTGTTTTCCCAAGAGAATTTCTTTGATCAAAACACTTAGTTTTTCCACACTTGAGCTATCACCTATCCTAATCTATTTAGGATCTTTGTTTTGTGGAAAAGAGAAAAAGAGAAGTGTTTGAGGTTAAGCCTCCAAGTTTGTAAACCCTCCTTTATTTGTGTATCCCTCTTTGGTAGAGGTTGATCAGAGTGGTGTTTGGATCCCTCTTCAGTAGAGGTGATTGTGTTTGTATTGGCTACGGGCCTTATCCCTCTTCGGTAGAGGTGGATTGTGGTTGTATTGCCTCGGTGGCATTGTAAGGTTGAGAGAGGAGTTCGGTACTCCTTAGTGGATTAGAAATCCTTCTCGGTGAAGGCGGGGACGTAGAGCTAGGGGCTCGAACCTCGGAACATATCATTGTGTTTGCGTTTGATCAACTTGTCTCTAAACTCTCTCTTTTATTTGTGCAAAGCATCATTCTTATTCATATTGCCATATCATTCATACTTGTGTTGTGCCTTGCATTATTTCATATTGCTCATTCTTATATGCTTAGCTTGCTTGTGTGTGTGCCTCACTTGTACTTAACCACAAGAGCTTCATATAGCACCTCAACCCATATCTAGGGGAATCAAGAGGAGTTAGTCCAGAGCCCTTCACGGGAATTCGGCTACACTTGTGTGTTGTACTAAGTGTGTTGCAAATTATTTTTTAAGCTTCCGCATTTAGCTCATTTAGTTTCTAGATTAACATATCACCTATTCACCCCCCTAGGTGTTTTCAATTGGTATCAGAGCCAACGCTCCTGATATTAGGCTTAACATCCTAGGAGTGAGATCCATTTGTTTGATAATCTATTGTTTGCATTTGCTTGTTTGCACACTCATATAGTTTACCATGGACTTCATGACCCCACCTAGTTTTGACCCTTCCAACATTGTTGTTTGAAAGTATAGGATGTCCATGTACCTAAAAACCCTAGGATTGCATGTTTTCCTTGCCGCTACCAAGAGATGTTATCTTGGTGACCGCAAGCATATAGGGGCTAATGCACAAGCCCTTGAGGCTATTAGAAGCACATTAAATAAAGAATATCTTATGCTTGCTTCTAACTTTGATTCCGCATTTGCAGTGTGGAACATGTTGACAACCACCACCTCCAAGCTTCAATTGCCAATCCAACCGGAGGAGTCTAGTGGAGAATCCGATTCTCAATGCTATATGATCCAAGGGAATGACTCCCTTGAGGTACAATCGGAACTTCAACTAGATAGTGATAATGCTAGTTCTTCATATAATGATTTTGTTGATCCCCATGCTTTAAATGAAGAACTATCTATTGTTTGTGAAAAATTGATTGAAAAATATAAAATTTTAAAAAAGAAAAGTCTAGGCCTTAACAATGAAAATAAAAATTTGATTTCTAAACTTGACATTGTTTTGCAAGAGAAAGAGGAGATTTCTAATGAAAGGGATTCATTGAAATCTCAACTAGCCCTTGCACTAAAAGAAAATAAGATTTTGAAAAATAAAAATGATTGTGATAATGTTTTGAAAAATAATGAGGTTTTATCTTCTAAAGTAGATTCTATTTTAAGAGATAACAACATTTTGAAAAATGAAATTGTTTTTATCTCAAAAGAATTAGAAGTTTGTTTAGAGAAAAATATTGTTTTGCAAAACAAAATTGATTCTCATATTTGCCATGCTAAGGTAGTTTCACACACTCCACCCATTGCATGCTCCACTTCTTCTTTGATTGAAAATGATATAAATTTGCTTAAGAAGAGTGTTGATTGTTTGGGCTCCACTTTGAGCCAATGTGTAGTGGGCCATACACGTTTGAAAACTTTGTTTCGAAAGAAACATGTTCCGTCTATTCATGCACACCCTACACGGCATACACATGCTCCTCATGGACACACCCATCACATGTATGCTCATGTGTACACTTGTACACATTGTGGACGTAAGGGCCACCTTACTAAATTTTGTTATGATAGATTACATGTTTCAAATTTAGCAAAGAATTTTGTTTGGGTTAGAGAAGGTACTAACCCCCATGGACCCAACAAGATATGGGTACCAAAAACCACCCCTCCTATTATTTTTGATGTAGGTGTGGGCTCTCACATGACGTGAGAGTGATGACACCTTGGAGTGGATGCGTTCCGAGCTTCATGGAAATCATTTGGATGCATCACTTTCAAGGGAAGTTTGGTGGAGAGAACCACCATTGTTTTGGAGACAAGGAGAGTTGCCCTCTTGGTTTTGGTAACGATTCCTAACTCCTAATTATTGTTTACATGCTTTCATATTCATTTGTTTTATAGCATGTTTTAATGTTTATCGATCATTATGAAAATGCCATGTTGATTAGATTAGTGTAATACATGTTAGTTATTTGAGACACCCATATTTAATATGGACTTATACTTGTGTGTTCTCACTTTGTTTGAACTAATATGTATGACCTAGATCTAATGCACATGCATATACATAGTGATCATATGAAGTTTATGATTTGAATTTCATATTTCTTTTGATGTTTATAGATTATTGTGAAAATACCATGACTATTAAATCCTTGACATACATGAATAGCAATTTGAGACATCCATGTTTAAAATGGATTCTTATTTTGTGTTCTCGTATTTGTTAAAGCTATCATGTTTATCATAGGTTTAATAACATGTGAATTTTCTTAATAATTATGTTTAAGATTTATCATGATGACTTTTACCATGTTTTGATGCTTCATGACTTGAATATTTGTTTAGATGTTAGTTTTCATTAAGACTAGGATATATACTTGTGCATATAGTGGGTCACAAATAAATCTATATATGTTTGTACTTGAATGCTTATTTGTTCCATTAGATGTGCTAGTATAGTCTAGTTTTGATGATTCATGCATTTTAAACTTGTATTCCTATTTTTAGATTTGTTTTATGTGTATGAGTTTTCATTTCATGTATATGTGTATTTTGCCAAACTTTAAGATATACATGTATACCCCCTGAGTCATTTGCCTTTCATGCAAATCTATATATGGACTCAATTTTGTTTAGGGATATGTATGTATACTTCATGTTTGACAAATCATACATATACCTTGAAATGAAATTTGTTTTTAAATGAAAATATAGTTATTCATGTTTTCATGTGTTTATATTTAACTTCATGTATATGTCTACCTTGTCCAAACTATTCATATACATATACATCTTTTTGAGCCACGTGCCTTCATGCATATATCTTTGTGGACTCATTATGTTTTGGATATGTATGTATACTTTAGTTTGTATTAGACACACATATGCCTTGAAGATTAAGTAGTTTTAATATTTTTCATATTTTCTTGTTTAAAGGATAATTGAACTTAATTGAATATTTTCATGATTATGATCTACACATTTTATTCATACACTCATATTTATATTTTGCTCATGTTTTGTTTTCATGAGTCATATTATGCCTAATTGAATTAGAGTGTTGATTATCATGTGGATTTCATGTTTTATGAAAAACTATTTTGTGTTATTCCTTACTTGAAGGATTTCGTACTAGTTAACAAAATTTTTCATTTGAACTAGTTCGTATTCTTCGTTGTGTTATGAGGTATACACATGCTATTGTTGTTATTTCAATTGGTATCATTGAACTCTTTTCAATTGGTTTCAACTTGATCCTCTTGTATACTCATAATTGTTTATTGTGTATGTATGTTATCAATTGGTATCATCTATTGGTGATTGGTACTCATTCTATTTCATACACATATACATGTTTTATTTGTGCTATTATATTTCTATATCTTGAGTACAAAACTTGTTTATGCTAGAGCTTGAATTTTAACTTTATTTCAATTGATTTAATTTTCAATTGGTATCTTAATTCAAGCCTATGCATGTGTTTAGTTTGTATTTCATAAAGGGGGAGAAAATTTGATTTTGTCTTTCAATTGGTATTTGATTTCCACTCCCTTGCTTTATGATAGAAAATAATAGTTTCTAATTGATATCATTTGCTTTTGATGAATAATTTCAATTGGTATCTCATGCCTTTATGAAAAATATTTACTATTGGTATCAAGATGTTTTAATAAAAATTTTAAATTTTTTGATTTAAATTGTCCATATGCGTATAGATTCATGTTGTGTGTATCCTATATTGAGGAGCTTGACAACTCTTCTTTATGAGATGCACGTGTGTAGGAGGAGCTTCACATCTCCTTTTATGCATTACATATTTTGTGTTATGTGAATTAGGGCGTGTCTTCCTTTCTTCATGTAATTCATATATGTAGGGAAGTTAACTTAGCTTCTTCCTCTTCATGAATGAGTATCGCATATATCATTTAATGATCAATGTTTAAATTCTATTGGTATCAATATGCACTTCATTGTCACATATTTTTAATTGGTATCATGTTTATTTGATTGAACCTCTTATTGACATTGTGTTAGTTTTAGACAAAAAGGGGGAGCCCATCTTCCTTTATTGTCTCTTGTATTAAATAGGGGGAGAAGATTTTATTTTTGTTATGAATGTTTTGATTACCCCTTCTTGATCTTTTTGTTTTTGACAAAAAGGGGGAGAAAAATTTGTTTTTATGTTTTTACCCCTTTATTGATGATTGACAAAAAGGGGGAGAAAGATTTTGAGTTCTATATATGCATACTTATGTTTTTGCATATATTAAGTTTAATCTAGTTTAATTTTAATTGGTATCTAGAGCATGTTTTGTTTTTGAACATTTCATTGGTATCTAGAACTTTTATTGTTTATGCATAATATTCATTGCATATTTATGTTTATTTGTTTATGCATGAGTTAAGAGGAGCTTCTTTGAAGCTTAACTTTAATCCATGCATATATAACTCCATGAGTTTTGTTATCATCAAAAAGGGGGAGATTGTTGGCCCAAAGGCCTTCCACCCTAGTTTTGATGATGATTAACTCATGTAGTTATGTTTACTAATAATCTTGTGTTTCTAGTCTCAGATCATATAACAAGATATTAGTTGGTGATTGCTTCAAAAAGAGGAGTTTGGAAGCCTTCACTTGGTGATTCCTGTGCCCGAGCATCAAGTTCATACATTTGCACTCGGTGGATCACGTTTGGGATCGAGTCAGCTTGAAGATGGAAGATCGTCAAGAAGACTTAGGTATCCTAGTTTAGTTTAGTGTGTTTAGATCCATTAGTAAAGCTTAGTATAGTTGATATGCTCAAGTGCACAACACACACAAGATTTATGTTTTTGGATTTGGTTTTCATGAATAGTAGATCAAAACAAGTTTAAATGGTTTTTATGTATATTAGATATGTTCAATATACATACATGCTTCATATCTTATACAAACTTATTTTGATATGTCTATTCATGAGTTTTAAGAAAAATCAGATTTCCTATTAAAAAATACAAGTTTGGTAAAATACAAGTTTTGGTTTTTGGTAAAAATGATAAAACACAAAATGGTTTCATATGCTTGATATTTGAGTTAAAATGTTTATCACATGTTTATATATCAATGCAAAATGTTAAAACTATTTTTGGGAATTTTTAAAAGAGATAAAAGAATTTTCAAAATATTTTTTACAAGTGTTTCTGACCCAGAACTGTGCTGACAGGCCTAGCCGGTCGACCGGGCGGTCGACCGACGTGTACAAACCTGTGCACGTCTGCTGGCACAGTGGGCCGGCCGGCCGGCCGACCGGACCAGAGAGCTTTGCTCTCTGTATCTGGGCGGTCGGCTGGCCGGCCGACCGGAGCAGAGAAGTCTGCTCTCTGTTTCTGGGCGGTCGGCCGTGCGGTCGACCGGATTGCCCCAACGGTCATAAATATGACCGTTGGCGGTCGACCGGGCGGTCGACCGCCAGCCTGTCAGGCTGACAGATCAGCCTAACGGTTAGTTTCTTGGGGAGCCTATATATACCCCATTTCTTGGGGGTTTTAAAAAAGATTTTCTGAGCTAATTTTTCCCCCACTCTCTGATTTTAAAAAGAAGTTTTTAAAAGAGTTTAAAGAGCAAAAAGATTCATCTTGTTTGTTTTTAAGTGTTTTGTTATTTTCAAAGAAATTTGGGTTTTGGGAAATAGTTTTTTGATCTAAACTTCTATATCTATTTTGGTGTTTTCCCAAGAGAATTTCTTTGATCAAAACACTTAGTTTTTTCACACTTGAGCTATCACCTATCCTAATCTATTTAGATCTTTGTTTTGTGGAAAAGAGAAAAAGAGAAGTGTTTGAGGTTAAGCCTCCAAGTTTGTAAACCCTCCTTTATTTGTGTATCCCTCTTTGGTAGAGGTTGATCGGAGTGGTGTTTGGATCCCTCTTCGGTAGAGGTGATTGTGTTTGTATTGGCTACGGGCCTTATCCCTCTTCGGTAGAGGTGGATTGTGGTTGTATTGCCTCGGTGGCATTGTAAGGTTGAGAGAGGAGTTCGGTACTCCTTAGTGAATTAGAAATCCTTCTCGGTGAAGGCGGGGACGTAGAGCTAGGGGCTCGAACCTCGGAACATATCATTGTGTTTGCGTTTGATCCACTTGTCTCTAAACTCTTTCTTTTATTTGTGCAAAGCATCATTCTTATTCATATTGCCATATCATTCATAATTGTGTTGTGTCTTGCATTATTTCATATTGCTCATTCTTATATGCTTGGCTTGCTTGTGTGTGTGCCTCACTTATACTTAACCACAAGAGCTTCATATAGCACCTCAACCCATATCTAGGGGAATCAAGAGGAGTTAGTCCAGAGCCCTTCACGGGGAATTCGGCTACACTTGTGTGTTGTACTAAGTGTGTTGCAAATTATTTTTTAAGCTTCCGCATTTAGCGCATTTAGTTTCTAGAGTAGCATATCACCTATTCACCCCCCCTCTAGGTGTTTTCAGATGTCAGCGGACGAGAGTCTGCTGATGATGGCGATCCTGATATGAAAATTGTGACTCATAAACACAGTCCTCTGTGAAGACTAACTCAGAAATAGGGAGGATTGTGATCAATGGTCATAGTCCTAATAAAAATGACTGTGACTATAATCGCAATCCTCACAAAAACTCAAAAATAGGATATTTTGTGAATCAGGACAACGATCATGATCGTAGTTCTCCTAAAGACTCAAATATAAGACATTTATGTGAATATTGTGATCATGGTCGCAGTCCAGATAAAAAGGACTGCGATCATGGTCACAATCCTATAAAGAGTCAGAAATATGATATTTTTGTGAAGACTGCGATCATGACCGCAGTCCTCATAAATAGTGCATCTTGTGTGGACTGCGATCATGATCGCAGTTGAAGAAATAGGATTGCGATCATTTTGTGAGAATTTCAATCTTAGTCGTAGTCCCTAAAAATAAGACATTTTTATGAGGACTGCATCATAATCGCAATCCTCTATACTGTGAATGTTTTGTGAGGACTGTGATCTTAGTCGCACTCATCAGACATAGGGTATTTTCGCAATCCGCTTTTTTTAAAAGCGATTACTTAGGGAGGCATGTTCGTCTTTCACCGCTGATGAGCGCTTCAATGCTTGATATGTGGGTGCACATCCTTACTTTAAAAAAAGAAGTGGTTGATGCGAATAAAATTATGTGAATGAGCTTTTTTTTTTCTAATTACAGTTTGGCTTAAGTGGCTGAAACAAATCCCCTACCTTTCAATCAGTTGATGCAATGAAATTATAAATAAATTTAATATTTGTAATTGAATTTTGATTTGATAGTTTCCTTAGAATAAATTATTCAATCCTAATCAATTAAAGATTCATGATTGAATTTTGATTTTAATGAGTATACTTTTCGATCAGATGATGCAATGAAATTATAAGTAAATTGTATTTTGATTTGAACATCCTTTTTAATGAGAAATTTTAGATTCAATTATTCAATAAATTTAATATTCGTAATTGAATTTTGATCTGATAGCTTTCCTTCTCTATGGGGAACTCTAGGGAAGCGAAATGGCGAAACATGGTGCCAATAAAATCACACAAAAATCTCTAATTAAATCAAGTTTTTCCCCCATTAAATATACTACTTTCAACTGAACTTTGCAGCAGCAAATTTTGGTGTCCACAAAAAAAACCAGGACAATTTTTTTCTTTTTTTAGCAAACAAATAAAAAGGGTCATTATCATTGCTCTCTCTCTCTCTCTCTCTCAAAAGAAAAAAAAAGAAGAAAAGAAAGAAAAAGAGGAAAAAAGAAAGAAAGAAAGAACTAAAACTAAACAGCCATCACAAAGGTTGCATTAGGCAAGCAAAGGCAGGACACAATGAATAAACTGTCAACTCTACGTTTGTTTTTCCCTTAAACAGTTACTTTTTGTAATAGCCCTTCTTTACTGGATCAACCAGAATAGAAGCTCAACCCGAGTCCAATACAACATTCGATGATGGAAGGAAGGTATGATCCTCGAGTACCCTGACCGAGTTAAAGATACCAGAACTCCTTCGTTGAGATCTGTACCGAGTCTCGCTCCAGGGCAGGGGAAACATGGATGCTGCAGCCAGCACAGTTGAGCTCCATGGATAACTACAATATCGTCTTCCCCAACGCCGAGCTTTTCTTTGATCTTCCACAATACTTCGCCTGTGGGCACGCTATCATGTCCGGCCTGGGCCGCGGTGGTGCCCTTCAGGGTTAATCCCAAGCCTCTCGGCGATCTTGATCAGTCCCACCTTTTGATCGAAGCCACAAAACCTCGCAATGTGCTCAACGTCACACACGTTGCTGTGTGGGGGTCGAGGGCAGGGTCGAATTCCTTGAAGTTGAACTGCCAGGAAAAGCCGAGCAACTGGCCTTCCTCGTCGCAGAAACGTGGTACCCAGCTGTGTTATTTTCAGAGAGTCAGCGTTGAGCTCCATGACTGTGTAACGTCGCTCCCCTGATGCCCGGAGAGGCCAGGGGACTCTGTATGGCAACCCTAGAGATCATATCGAATTCTGGCACGAGATTGTGCTTCAACACCTCTCGCACGTTCTTCATGGCGTTCGACTGTTCTTGAGAGTTTCTGAAGTATCAAAGGAGAAGAGGAAGACACTGGCAGCAGTAGAATCTATGAAATTTGCTGATAACCTAGACCTGTTGATTGAATATATGTGTGAAGTAAAGAAAGAATCCTTTCCCTGCTTGGATTAGTAACTGTACTAGGACTAGGAAACTTGTACCTCTTAAGTTGGCAGTTGGACTCTTGAAAGAAAGAAAAAGGAAAAGGAACCAAGGGGAAAAAGAATAGGATGAAGAATCATCACCACCCAAAAAACATAGCCAATTGCTTAATTAACAGAAAAATGCTCATATTTCTTTCAGATACGATTTATTTTTCATTTACTGGAATAAATTTCGTAGACACGAACCAACAAGAACAATCAAATCACTTGCTTCTCTTGCAGAGACAAATCCATGCGAAATTTACTTGACAACACCACCGAAAGAAAAAGGAAATATTTGTATACAAGCAGAAAAGTAAAAGGAATGGTTTTCATTCACTTTTGAGACCATAAAAGAATCAGAATCACAGTTCTGTAGAAGTCAAGACTGCATCATTCAATTTACATCCGACAGCGTTATCTGGGATATTTGTGAACATTTATATCTGGTTTGTGTCAACTTCAAAAAACTTTGGAGGCTATTTACCTGTCGCTTCACTCTAAGCGATAAAAAGAGAGAGTATTCTAGCGTGTATAATTTGTTGAGCCCACACGCAGTACAAAGAAACTAGCTTGAAACTGGTATGAAGCACGCGTATTCGACAGTGCTGCACAAGTAGTAACAGGTGAACATTTCAAATTATCATCAGATTCACATTGTAACTAAAAGGATGTTCTTTCAAGTAGAATTCTTGAAGTTAGGGGGAGGCTTACATGGACATGAAGCCAGCACTAGAAATGAGGTGTTCAAGTGTTTCTGTCCCCAGGCCACCAACCTGACCCTAGCATACAACCACCACAGGAGCTTCAAGATGAAATCCAAAACATTTTTGAAGCACAATAAAAAAAAAAATTGATGCAAAAGAGAGAAAAAAATGTGTAAAGACTTAATAACTGATAGAAGTATAACTACGAAAGAAATGTGTTATAAATTAACGAATATATACGAGGCTCTCTAGTTAGATGAACATGGACATGCTGGTATGGAGGCACACACTGACACCCGCATATTCTAAAAAGTATTCTTATGCGTGCCCGACATTTCTCCCTAATGTGGGAGCATGAATGATCTCAAATACTTCACGTGTTAAATAACCAGATAGTAACAGTGTAAAATATTTGAAAAACTTATACTAAATTATTTATTAAAAAAGAAGATTCTGGTGACTTGTATACCAAGCGTCTTAAAAAAACTGAAAAGTTACACAGAAGGGCCTATCTTGTCACTTGCCAATGCCACTTTTCCGGTAATAGAATATTCAACAGATGAGCATTAAAATCCAAGAAATGCTGAAAGAAAATAACTCAGCGACTGTCTTATGGTGCACTGATAATTGAAAAGCACTTCTACATGCATATAGGGTCTGTATGTCAGTATGTGATGCAGATAAGCAAGGAAAAACCTAGGTATATATGTATTATCATCGGATTCACAGGGAGGGGCTCATATTTGAAACAACTTTTCACCCGCAAACATCAATCCAAATCTACGTATCCATATTCTTTCTGAGTCCAAATTCTGTACTATCACATTGATATAGAATTCGGTATCTCAACAAAATTCATATTTGTATGAGAAAACCTTGTCATACCCATCTTATCTTTACCCACCTCTATACCCATTCTACAGACATGGCCCCCTCCCCGTGAATTGCACCACCCCTCGGGAATTGCACCAACTCTTCAATTAGAAGGGTTGTAGCCTACGTGGATACAGTGGGTATGAAAAACATTGCTCTATTTGTATCTATATCCACTAGAACAAAAAAAATACTAATAATCTGATGCCTATATATTTAGTTATTTACCACATAACATCCCTACTATGCAGCTAGATCACCACCAATGACATAAGATAAAGACAAATATGCTGAAAGATGTGTGACAACAGTGGCGTTATCTGAAGGTGGTTTAGGTAGAGTTCCAACTTTCAAGTCTTACATGCAATATGCTATGTATTAGTACTTGATGTGAAACGGGCGCGTGCATGTCGTGTAGGAAATCAGTGATATACTCAAACTCACCACATTTCACCAAATAAAACGATCTTCGGCAGGAAACTCAAAACTAACAATGTCAACAAATGGATGTTACAAGTTGCATGCTAGCTTTGAATATTTCTAATCTCAGTAAGATCTAATTACAATAGTTATATCATGCATGACAAGTTCTAATCTCAATATCAATGATAAGCGATCAAACGAAATGCAGAGTCACTCATCTCACCATATAGTGGATAACATAAAATAAAGATAATACTCTAGAGATGAATTAACTGATGTATAATTCAACTAATAATAGATTGCTTTGAAATAAACTTACAGACAAAGAACTCGCCGTCATACTCTAGGAGAAGTGAGTTTGGTTCGATCTTAGACATGGATCATCAAGTCAAAGATTGAGATGAGCGCTGCTGAAGCTGTTACTGCTGCTGCTGCTATTATTGCTTTATCTGCTGCCGCTGTCGCTTTGCTGTCGCTGCTGTCTGTTTGCTGCTGTTGCTGGCCGACTGCTGCTGCTGCTGTTGCCGCTGGTGGCTGCTGCTGCTGGACTGCGGCTGCTGCCGCTGTTGCTGCTGCTGCTGTTGTTGCTGCTGGCCGGCTGTTGCTGCTGGCCTGCTGCAGTTGCTGCTGGACTGCGGTTGACGCTGCTTTGCTTGCTGCTGTTGCTGCAAGCTGCTTCCGCTGCTACTGCTCCTGCTATTCTGTTGCTACTTCGTTGATTTTTTTTTTCACATTTCATTCATCATTCATTGTAGATAGGGAGAGAAGAAGAGACAAGGAGATGAGAGGCAGGCAAAGAGATTTGGTCTTTAAACATTCATTCACTCAATTAGAGAGGAGACATAAGAGGGGATTAGAGGAGACAACACAAAGAGAGAGGCAAGTAGGGAACATTCATTTTCATTCGTCCCCTTCAAACCAGTACACAACCATGCCTCATATAGGCTATAAGTTACAACTACCCCACAACTACCCATAACTTCCCACTACATTACACACTCATAACTACACCACTACACACTGAAATACATGCAAATATAAAAGAAAATACAAGTAAATACAGTAAAAAAAATACACTGAAATACAAATAAAAGTTGAGGCTCGGATGTTCTCATCAATTCTCCCCAATAGGAGAGAACTCGACCCCGTCGAGTCAACTGCAGAGCTGCTCTCTTGCTGTTGTAAGTTTATTTCCTGCATCTCAGATTACTAGTCAAGCTGCATCATATATTCATCATCTAAAATATTATCAATTTTCTCTAGTGTATAGGATGAATATCTGAAGTGGGGAAGTGAAGGACTCTCAAAATTGGCTCAGGATAAGGCTCAAAAACCAGTGGGCTGTTTATGGATAATTAAGACATGTAAACCATTTAGTCTTCAATATTGAAAATAGAACTGAAGCCAAATTTATAACATAAGTACTGTAATTTAAATTCTTTTAAGATTTTGAAAAGTCCAGCACTACTGGCATGCAGTCTTTCACAGTTTCCCTGGGAAACCATTTCAGACGAATCTTAATCATCACAAAATTGTCAACACTAAAAGTTTTAAATTCCTTTACTGATGTCAGATCATAGCTTCTAGTTATTGTTGCTTGTTCAAATATATCACTGATTCTCATGTGTAAAACTTACATGTGTGTGGCAAAATATGATGCAGACTCAGATTTTTAGGCGTAGAATGCAGACTCAAAACTCTATAATGAAGTGCAGTAAAGAACTTAACTTAGTGCCTGTCATTGTTAAAGAGGCTTTCAAAAGATAGCTCGGGAACTTTGACTCTATGGATATTAAAGTTTTAGGCACTTGGTTCAGTGGTCATCAATATACACGACCTCGATCAAAAGGGATTATCAGACGAATCATCCTAACTGTGTGTGGCAATTTACATGTTATTTTAATGACGTCAAGTGAGATCCTAACAGGTAAAGTCTGAAGGATAGCACATTTAGGTTTAACCGTATAGCAGAAAAGTTTATGATATGTAGAACATTAGTTTCTCTATAATGATATCCTTCAAATCATTAGATATAGATTGACCATAGATGATAAAATTCTTGATCTGTCCTACATCCTTTGT